>JBBPNB010000119.1:0-38040 GCA_038090635.1 Rubroboletus satanas
GCCTCATCGATATGTCCTAGAGCAAATGGTATGATCGTTGTAGCTTTTATCCTGAATGCAGTGCATCTTACGTCGTATCAGGCGGCAGGCACAGCGGTTCCGTCCTTTTCGTCCACGCTGTTGGAAGAGGGGGTTGGTCCAGAGGAAGAAGATACCATAATGTGGACTTCCATGACCACTTATATCGGTATGCATTCATTCATTCGATTCTCGATAGTTGCATTTCCTGATATGTCATCTTTTCCCAGGGGCATCAGACACGGTACAGTGTCCTATCCAGGAATCAATTCAATTATGCACTGATTAAACTGACATACAGATCGTCTCTGCCGTACATGCCTTCTTTCTCGCGATGGTCTTGTTCCCTGAAGTTCAAGCCAAGGCGCAGGCAGAGCTTGATGCGGTGGTGGGCAGCGAGAGATTGCCCTGTTTCGACGACCGTGATTCCCTTCCTTATATCGAGGCAGTCTGGAAAGAAGTCCTTCGATGGCATTCTGTTGCACCGCTACGTAATGTTTCTGCGTCCTCTGATGTCTTCCAGTGTGCTCATACAATGCGAAAAGCCATGACCCACGTCGCGGTGGAAGACATTTATTACGATGGGTTCCTCATCCCAAAAGGATCGCATCTCATCGGAAACGCGTGGTGAGTGTTGTGCCAGCCTTTTGCCATGCATTCACCCTTTACGAACGACTCCATATTGAACGCACCCACAGGGCGGTTCTCAATGACGAGTCTACGTATCCAGATCCTAGCGTATTCCGCCCAGAACGGTTCCTTGGTGAGACACCACAGCCCGATCCTCACAATGTCTCCTTTGGATTTGGCAGGAGGTAATTTAATGATGTGTACACGATGGGGAGCGAACGCTTACGAACGATTTCTGGCACGACAGGATATGCCCAGGTAAGAGTCACATTTCGGACCTGAAGGAAGGGATGATATAGATTGATCGATTGCCACCATCACTTCTCCCTTAGGTCTTCATCTCGCGGACGCATCCCTGTTCATCTCGGTTGCCATGTCTCTCTCTGTACTGAATATTTCAAAGGACGTGGTCGACGGTGTCGAAATCACCCCAACCGTCGACGTCAATCCAGGAGCGATTTCGTGAGTAGTTTTTCATGATGTTCGTTAGTGGATGGATAACACGCTTTTTCGAAAATCATTAGCCATCTGAAGCCGTTTAGGTGCCGGATCACCGCCAGGTCACCAAAGGCCGAGGCCTTGTTGTTTTCAATCAGGGAGGGGAATTAGCCGAGAACCTCGTGAGACCAATTTGGGCCAATCATGATTCATGCAGGACCACTGTAAACTCCTAAAAAGTAACTCAGCTTTGACTCACACTATCAGATAATCACTTTCCACATTACTTGGTGACTTTTTCCGAATTGCTCTATTTCCGTGTCAGTTTATTTGCTACAAAACCAGAAGAAAAAAGTTTGATCTATTTCTTGCTGCTACGAAGTTTGCTTGAAGGCATTTTTTGCCGACGGATGGCTGACGGAAGAGAAGAATCGCCCACCCGAATTCTCCGGACATGCTCTGGCATTGATCGGTCAACGTCAGGGAGCCAGGTACACTATTCCAGCTTGCCTAGGCAACGGGACTTAGCGCACCGATGAGGGTAGTACCAGTGTCGATCGCAGCGAGACCAGTAGTATTTGGAATGCTGATCGACGTGCCCTGGACCGTCACAGCTGAATGAAATGATAGAAAGATGATTTGATAAACGAACGACCACGTTCGATCGCACTCACTCTGGACCTTCTGGAGCCAATAAGAAGGCGTAGTACCATTCGGCATACCGATGAACTCGATATTGCCAGTGTACAGTTGAACTAGTATCAGTGCCGCCAAGTGTGAGAGTGCCTCCAGGCGCAGTGTTTACTTTTCCGACCTGTTCGACGTAGCGTTCGAGGTAAAATCCAAATATGGATTGAAATGGTGGTCGCCACTGTATCAACGGAAACTGGAGGCCACAGTGAAGACCGGTCACACAAGATAACCGTCCGGTCACGGTACGGAGACAGATACGCACGGCGTTCCGATTCTCAGCAATTGCCGTCACTTGGCTGCAAGTTGCAATATGGACACCACGAGTCGTGGGGCACGGAAACCAAAAAGTGACATATCTCGTCCGTTGGTGGGATGGAACTGGAACTGGCTCCTCCCGACCTCGGGCTCCTCGTTATCTATGGTGGTAACTCCATATTTGCGTTTGATCGCACCCATGCCAACCTTTGGCAGATTGCGAGTGCCACGCGGGAGTCAGAAACACTGTTCCGTCTGAGGATGTGAATATGGATAGTGGGATCCGCACACGATACGGGATGAGTTGCTGCCGGAACCCACGGGAGGGACGCAAAGGTGATAACGGAAAGTGACCTTATCATCGCCGGGAACAACTATTAAAACAACACGTTAGACGTCACGAGAGGGAGACAGACACAGACACGCTGTGAGAAAAGAACTCGGTCTCCGGGCCAGCCAAGTCAGCGCCGAGCGGGTGTGAGACTGTGTCAGGAATCGTCCACATTTCGTTTCCTGAGTAAGTACTGCCTCCTAGTGCCAATAGATCCAGGAACGGGCGACTGTTGGGCCCGAGTGAACGGGTCCAGGGTAAGTGAAAATGAGTGGCATATAACACGTGCCGGTGTGCTTCCAGCCAACCTTTCTCGTCTGGAGCTGTCCGGATCTGTCAAAGCACCCTGATAAGCAAAGAGAGGCCGTGAACCGTGAGTGTTAGTGAATGGCACTGGGAGAAATGTAAAAGTCGATAGGCAGGACGGAAACACAATCCGAGAACAGGCAACTTGATGATACTAGTAGTAGGGTAGAGAATGAACAGCCTGTCAGAGGCAGACACAGAGGAACTCTCACGCGGGTCACTGAGGGCGATGCAACTTGTTAAACCATTACCCAGTAACGCACAGAAGCATGGGAATACCAATCATAGAGTCAGGGGGCTGGTGGTCGTGGACTCGTGATGATGGCGATTGATCCACATTGTCTACAAGTATGACCCACAATGCACGCTCGTGATGCACCAGTGATGCATTGATGAGTCGGAAGGTTGACAGGCTGGATGAATCTCCAGAAGCCACAGGAACTTGCGTACGACTCGATCATGGTAACCGGACGTAGTAGTCTCCCCCGGGGAACCGGACCGGGACTCCGGTGATCAGAAGACAGTCGTAGCTTCACGCTAACTGGCCAAAGCTTGTGAACGACTGGCTTAATACAACCAGTGCACGGAGTTCACCACGTCCCGGGGAGCGATATAGTACAAGTTCAATCACCGAGTTCAGACGCCGAGTCATAGGTTCCAGCTGGTAGAACTAATATTAGGACGTACTCCACACTGTGACTCGGGAATGATGTCCTATATCGATCGAAAAGGGCCTCAGACTCTTTTAACATTTCTCCCGGAGCGCGCTGGGAAGTACTACAGTATTGGCCAGGAACGAAACGAAACCAAAAGGTTCAAATTTAGAGGGTTGCTATGTATATACCATCCGTAAATATTCCTACAGCCAACACCATGTCTCTACAGTCCGTGTTTTGTTACACTAGCGTACGTCTACTTCATCCATGACCAACTCGAGGAAAGGTAAACGCATAAGGTGATCAAACATACAGGATCCATGATCAGCATAGCATAGGTGACATACAGGAACCAAAAAGAAAAAAGGAACAAAATACTCATAACAGTGATCAGTGCGAATCAAGTCACCCCGGAACGGATTACCGCGACGCCGCAACGACGACATACGCCAACCACCGCTGCGTACTCAAAACATACCACCCCAGCACAGCAGGTACCCCGAGCGTGACCATCGTCAGCAAGATGGCCTATGTCAAACCGTGCCCGTCGAAGCTCACATGTCAGTAAAAAGAAAACAAGGCGAGTTGAAACGCGTCAAGGGGAGGGCATTACCGTTGTGACGAGGCCAATCGTGTCCGCGAGTCGACCGAGTGTCGCCTCGTGCAGTTGCAGCAAGAAGTTGTCATAAGCAGTGACGAGCCGAAGACGGAGGTCGCGCATGGCGATCGTGCCCTCCGATGGGGTCGGTTCTGTGCCAGAAATGAGCGGTGAGCAACTTTTGAAGATGATGCAGGTTGGTGAACGGGGACGGGAGGGACAGGAATGGAAATGGGTAGCATGGTAGGGAGAGGGCCCCCCTGCGTGGAGGGGAAAAGGACGTACCGAAAAGCTTGAGGACGCCCTCGGTCTCTGTGAGCACTCTGATCGCAAGCGGGGATATATAATCCGGATGGACTGTGTCGAACTTGGCTCGACGACACGGGTCGATTGGCTAAAGGTTCGATACCAAGTTATCAACACACCACTCCGAGAACGACAAGACCTACCGCACAACCCCGAAGTCCCCATTTTGATTTGACGCGGGAAAGGGCGAGACGACCGGATCGCTCGAGCGGAAAGTCAGCCACAAGTGCGCTATGGCGCATGACGAACTCGGTCTCGTCGCAGCCTGGTTCCCATCCGAGAAAGACGTGCACGCGGACGTGTCTGTAGAACGCCATGTACATACGGGCACGGGCACGGGCGCGAGTATAGATAAGGAACGGACATGAGTGCCAGATACGCATCGACTGCGAGTGTAGTCGGGTTGAACGAGACGCAAACGTACCTCGGAGGCGGACTCGGCGGAAGCGTCTTGATGATCTTCCACATCTCATTCAAGTGCTCTAGAGGCGTTCGGTAGAACAGAGCGATCATCCCGTCGAAAGGCATATCGTTGAGAGTGGCCCTCTTGACGTCGGTCGAAGTGCAACTGGAATCTGGATGCAGTGGCTTGGTGTGCTTGGGAGCGCTCGGATTCCTTGACTGGACTGACCCGCGCGAGGTTAGCGTTCATCCAAGCCATCCAGGCTGGACTTTGGGCCTTATGGACTATACGCATCGCCGGGTCTGAGGACATTACGAGAGTTGTCGCGAACGCCCTCCAAGTTGTTGTATTCCAGAAAACAAGGTGCTCATGGTAATCATCGAACGTGGAGTCATAGGAACTGGCTTATATTCATTTTTGGCGTGACGACGTTTGACCACCTACCGAGAACAACAAGTTGTTTGCAACAGTTTGCCACGCCTCCCCAAACTCTCCATAAAACACATTCGTAGATTGGTCGCAAGAGTATCGGAATATGTGTGTATTCTAGACACGTATATAAATGCAGCCAGCAATAAGTACGCCCAAACGTCCAATACAAGTGATGGTGTACAATGTGTGGGTGACGAAAAAGTACACATCGACTGTCCTCCAAAGAAAAAAAGCATTAAATAGTAACCAAAACAGGGAGCGACGTGCATACGCAGCAGGATGGAATCGATATGTGAGATGGTTGCGACCGTGACTCCGTAATGTAACTGTAAAAATCATAGGGTCATCGGGATGAGGAGCATGGAGTCGTCGTGAAGTGGGTTGTACACTGATCGTGGATATAGGATTAAAGGAGGGGGGGAACGTCGGGACGGACTTGAAGAAAGTGGGGGGGGGAGTTGAGAAATGTACGTTATTAGTGAGTGGCTATGGGTAATAAAGGACCGGCCCGGGTATACCAGCTGTGCTTAGAGTGTGATGGAGAACCCTGCGAGGAGGGACAAGACGAGGCTGAGCGACACCAACAGGCTCATACTCGGCGGAGCGCTGCTGAAACCATTGGATGAATTCGCAGGATTGATCGTGGTTGAGTTCGACACTGAATATGCGTCGCCCGGATACAGATCAGCAACTGGTCTACAAAGTGAATCTGAAAAGACCCACCGTTTAGTCCATTGGCAAGCTGGGCGAAGCCGACGGCCGGGGGATTCGCTTGGAAAACAGAGTACACATTCTTGAGGAAGGTGTCACCAACGATCCAGGCTGGGAGACCTTGACTGTTTCCCGCAGTGCTCCCGATGTCGAAAATACCGCCAGCACACATCTTGGTTGACCCGGATTCACTGATCTGGCCGATGTTCATATCAGCAGTGCTGATGGCCCACTGGGTACCACCGAAAGAAATGGAGACGTCAACGGTGGTGCTGCATGCTGTGCATGTAAACAACGTCCTGTGAGTGATATGGAACATCGCAAAGATCTGCAAACGCTTACGGAATGCGTACAAGCCCTGGTATTGACCATTCATTGCGACGGAACCAGGCACATTCGCCCAGACTTCCTGGGCGACGGTGGATGGTGCACCAATGAGGGTGGTACCGGTGTCAATGGCGGCAAGACCTACGCTGCTTGGAACGGAGATCGACTTGCCCTGGACTGTCACGGCTGAACAAGAACAAGGTAATTAGAGCCCGTAGACTAGGTAGAGTTGCAAATGCCCACTTTGGACCTGCTGAAGCCAATAGGAAGGCGTAGAACCACTCGGCATGTCAATGAACTCGATGTTTCCTGAGTATAGACTGGTGTTGGTGCCTCCAAGCGTGAACGTTCCGCCCGGGGCAGTGTTGATTTGCCCAGACTGGTTAACATAGCGCGCGAGGTAAAATCCAAACACAGGGGAGGACAACACATTCTGATTATACAGGGACTGCCAGAACGGTGTGGCGTTGAGGGCAGCAAGTGTCTGGAATCCAAGACCCATGATACCTGACAAGCTATCATCAAGGAAGCCACTCGAGGTGGTTGTGACAGACACTGGAGATAATAGTTGAAGAGGGGTTGGTAGGATGAACTGACAGGCTACGCACGAAGCGGTTGATTCGAGATGTTGAAACCTGCAAAGTTGACAGTGTCCTGGGAGACATAACCGTCAACAGCACCTGATCCATAGGTGATTTGAAGCTTGGAGGACCCATTCTTGTACGTCGAGGATGTTGCAGGGTCGAAGAATGGAATTTCGCCACCGCTGGTGCAGGTGGTACATTGATTTGTAGCGACCCATAGATCAGAGGAACCTAGAGATGGATGAGAGGAAATTCGAGGACAAATCCGAATCGAGAACTTGCCGGTATCAAGAATCAGGTTAAAATCCTGGGCGCTGCGACGAAGTTGATGGAGGAACGAGGGAATGAAGCAAAAAGGGCACATACGGCGTTCCGATGCTAACAACGGCGGAATAGCTGGAATCCTTTGACTGCAAGATGTGGTATGAAGGGTGTGATGCGAGAAGATGCGGAAGAGACGTACCTCGTCCGTGATGGAGGCAGAAGTGACAGATCTCTTCTGGTTGACAGGCTCGAAGCCATACTTGAGCCTGATAGAGTCCACGATCTGTGGTAAGTTCGCTACACTGTCCTGGGCGGTGGTGGAGCGTCGGACGATAGGAATATGGATGGGGTCCGCATGTGGGGTGGGGTGGGGCGCTGCCAGAGCATAAGGAAGGAGGGCAAGGAACACGAGAGAGAGGGAAAACATTAGTGAGTAGAGAGTGTAAGCAGAGAGTCCTTTATAGACTCGCCACGGCCAGGTGGACAAGGAAACAGTCAGTGAGACGGTGCAGGGCTGCGCACCGTGAGTGCAAGACAAGGATGAGTCCGTTGTCTTGCCAGTCCGAGCACATGATCGATCAACGTACTGCATTCCTCGGCCATCCACCGCGATGCCGTTCTTTGCACGTGTCAGGGGTCCTGCCCAATTACAGTGACCGGGGTCCTGTAAGCCCTCTCGACGTCGCCTGCTGCAGTGGCCTCTCCGTCGCGCAATGAAGCGATCCCAGGACATTACCCCGCCGCTCTCGTTCTCCCCGCAGCACAAAAAGCCAAAGTTCCTCGCCGACCAGCCCGATGCGGATGCACAGGACCCGGATTGGTCGCGTGTAGAAAGACGCAAAAGCAAAAAGACCAGAAAAATCGAGGCAAAACACGATGTGTGTTGCCACCCGCTGCGTGTCATGACCCTATGATAATGTGACCTCGCTCTGTAGGCATTGATGCCGCGATTCATGTACGTGAACAATGAAATCGTCAAGAGAAAAGACGCCATTCATATCGATGTAAGTCCCGTCGCTGACCGTCCGCGTCGTACCGTTATCGCCACCCCCAGGATGTGCGCGACCTCGTCCTCCATATCATCGCAGACTCGCCACCACCCAACTGGGTCAAGATCGATGTACGTCTCTTCTCTTTTTTGTCCCCAAATATCGACAGTTGTCCAGAATGCTCGGTCCGTACAAAAAGTCGTCACACTGTGGATACCAGGTATCCTCCCGGACTTTCTTGCCCTACCGCCACCTCCCACGTCAGCCACCGCCAACCCCAATATTCCGGTTGCGATACCGCTCCCCAAGGATTCAAAGACGCCGTTCCCATTTATCGCCTCTACCTTTAGCCATGCTTGCCCGACCCGCGCACCGGGCGACCAGACGAGAATGTACTCTGTCCTCAGCACATTCTTTCAAGGGCCCGTCAGTGGCGAGGAGAAGAAGAGACGTATCGAAGCCCGGATAGCCTGTATGCGCGTCTTTCCCGCACTCGATCACCCCTGACACTGCCTCTTTGTAGCAGAACGCGCTTTCGACAAGGACCCGTCGCTATACCTGCTTTCTCTGCAACAAATGATAGAGAATGACTATCCTATACCATCGTACATGGCAGACATCTTCGAGAAGCCAGACGGTTGGGTAGAGACACCTCAACCTGCCTCCGAACCCATCTTGCTCTTACCACACGAGAAACAACGCTCAAGAGTGTATGCCATCGACTGCGAGATGGTGCGCTGTTGTTTTTCTGCTACGAGCCCCGCTCAACCCGAGACAGTGTTTGACAGAAGACGGAAAAGAATTGACCCGTGTCTGCATTATCGACTACGAATCCGGCATCGTCGTATACGACCAGCTCGTCCAACCACCCAAACCTGTCATCGACTACCTTACAAAGTAATGTCCCACCTCATTTCATTTCTCGACGCACGCTCACTACCACCATGTAGATGGTCAGGCATAACCGAGGCATCCCTCGCCAAGGCCACCACAACCCTCGCCGAAGTCCAAACCCAACTCCTCACCATCCTCGCACCTCCAGGCAGCCCCACGTCCATCCTCGTCGGTCACTCCCTCGAATCCGATCTCAAAGCCCTCCGAACCTGCCACCCCCTCTGCATCGACACCGCATTGATGTATCACCACCCCCGTGGTCGACCACTCAAGCCCGGGCTCGCATGGCTCACCAAGAAGTGGTGTCATCGCGAGATCCAGACGCGGGGTGAGGGTGGACACGATCCCGAAGAAGACGCTCGCGCATGTGTCGATCTCCTTCGGCTCAAAGTCCAGAATGGAGCCGGATTCGGCGAGTTCAAGACGGACTATGAGAGTATCTTTGAACGGATGGCAAGGGCGAGCGGAAGGGGTGGGCAGGGGATGGTGAGAACTGCCATCATGGACTATGGAAATCCAGGTGTGATGCATGGCACCAAGGCGACGACCGCAATTGGGTGCGGGAGTGATCGGGAGGTGTTGGAGGGCTTGATACAAGCGATTCCTGCGCACGAATTCATGTTTGGGAGGTTTACAGGCATGGCGGATGCGATGGGATGTGAGTGTCATTTTGCGTTGTATGTGTTTTTGAGTAGGGATTGATCGTTTGTTTGGGTTTCCAGGGTTGACGCCGAAAGCGACGGCGGACACCCCGGTCGTGGTGGCCCCGCCGACAGAGGCGTCGTCGGAAACGCTCGCCGCTGCGCAAGCGACGTTGAACGAGCGACTCGTCACGCTCTACACGTCCCTCCCAGCACGCACTGCCGTGGTTATCTTCACCGGCCACTCGGACCCGCGCCGGATGGCGTCCCTCAATGCCCGCAAGGTCGTCTTCGAGTCGGCGATCAAAGGCGGGAAAAAGGCAGAGGAGATCGACAGATCGGAGTGGTGGACTGCGAGCGATGGGAGGGAGCTAGAGGAGGAGGTCGAAAAGGCGAAGCGGGGGCTGTTATTTTTGGGGATCAAGTAAACCTACGACGTGACAGTGTACGCGTGGGCTGAGATGATACTGTCCTCGGGTTGATCGTTGCGTCCACGTTCGACGTTGGGCGCGATGTTGTTCTGCTTGAATCCATCGAATTAGTTCCGGCGATGCACCATAAGCACGGCCAGACGATCTCCATCTCCATCTTAATCTTGTACCTAATCCCAATCCAACCCCAAAACATCCTCCCGCCCACCTCTCACCGCAATTTCGATCGCCCCCCCTAGCTCCCTAAATGCCTTCGTGTCCTCGTCCAACGCCGTCGCCGCGTCGTCGTTCTTGAGGAGACGGCTATGGACACCGAGTGCGCGCTGCAACGCCTCTTCGCGTTCCGAACCACGCAGCGCGTCGATCGAGGTGAGGAGATCGCATAAGCGAGGGTTCGACCGGAGAATCGTACGAACTGTCGTCGATGTCGCTGAGAGAGCACGCGTGAGTCAGTCAGTCCGTTGTCATGCCTTTGTTTTCCCACCCGCGTGTCCTATCGGTGCGTGAAAGAACGGAACGGGAACCCACCTATCGCTTCGTATTGATGCAGTTGAAGCGGTTTGGGATCATCTCGCGTGAGTGGGTCGGGGTAGGCGGACGTGTCGGGGACGTAGGGCCATTTGAGGGTGGTGAGTGGGCGAAGGGGGGTTGGGTCTTGGAGGTGTTCTGTCGGTAGTCGGTGGTGGTCGGGGGCGTCGGGCCCGGTCGGGGGATTGGAATCGGGGATTGGAGGGGCTGAAAAGTGTATTGCGTGAGTGTGGACGTGCGTAGGGGAGAGGATGAGAGGGCGGCGCGTACGTTGGACGGGTGGCACGCTGGTATCAGCGACCGACGGGGTAGGGGTACCTGTAGAACCAGAGGAACACGTCTCTACAGGAACAACAATTTAGGACAAATCGATGGCAGTTCGTGTGCACCGAACCTTGATGTTGCTTGTAGCATGCGACTGAGCAACTGTTCGAATCCGAGGTCCAACGGGTCGAAAGGTTTTGGGTTTGAGTTGTTTCTTTTTTTTTTTGGAGAAGGGGCTTACTAGTTGGCCCTACAGGACGCGCATGTGTATTTCGATACTTGGTGTTGGCATATGAGGCAGGTGGGTAGTTGACGAGGAGGCATTGGAGTCGGAGTGGTTCCAAGTCAGAGTCCCAAAAGCCTTTTTGGCATTGTGGCAACACACTTCGGTAAGTACCATGTACGTATTATGACTCTTTCTGCCCGACGGTCGCCACCGTTCGCAACAATCTCAAATCATCCTGGTGCGACAGGCAGTGGTGAGGGGAGTCCGACTTCTTTACCTCTTAAATTCCTGACAAGTTAGACATTGCCGGAGTGCATACATTTTGTATTCCATTTAGTCCACCCCTAGCAGGTCGCAAGGGTCGGCCCTGGGCGTGGGAGGGGTGCTCAGCATCACTAAGGGATTGCCCAGTTCCCCACGCACCTTCGAACCTATCCCTCTGGAGCATTGTGCAAACACCACAAACCCGGTCAGTCGAATGGAAAACGAAGGCGCGAGTGTGTCCCTGTTGCAAGGTGCTCGCAGTGGTCCCGGGGCTAAGCGATTCACTATCGATGGTTTGGTTTCCGCGCTAAACTACTTGTCGTTTCCGATTCACCTTTTTGCAGGCATCAAGATTTACATTGAACCACAGCGTACTATCACATTCAAGAAGCAAGAATACTACGTACGTTTCTCCATGAACGATGTCTCTCGGTCGACGAAGAAGGCGAGGGTGAAGGACAATGGCGCGTCTTGGGGGGAAAGCTTTTTCTTGTGAGTATTGTTTCCATCCTCTAGGCCGATGAGCTGAATGATGTCAGTGACGGTGACGATGCTTCTCTTCTGGTAGTAGAGCTCTACCGGAAGCGTCGCATGGGAAAGGACAAACTTGTCGGGGGTCTGAAAGATACCATTAGTGCGATACTGGCAAGACTAAGGGATTGGGGTAAATGAGTCAGTTTCAACTGATGAGTTCTGCTGAAACGAATCTGTATGATCAGTCTTCGACGAGCCCCTTGGAAACGCCACATCCGACGGCCTCGATCTTTTGGGGATTTCGATCAAATTTTCATTGACCGCCGAGCTCCATGGGGGAACTGGGAACGACGAGCGTCACGCAGATGGTGTCTGTAAGACGAATGAAGTGTCAGCCCCTCCACAAATTGTTGCCATCACATACGACGCAGTCGACCCTGCTGCAGACGCCGTGACCGAGGTACCGGCGCTGAAGAAAATGTGGGACCTTCTCCAGAAGGCTGAGCGTCTCACTGAGATTGCGAAGGGCATCCCAGAGGTATTTCAGTCTGCCCTCTGAACTTCCTTCTCGTCTGAATGTAGAGTAGATCCATCTATACGCGTCTCTGGCTTCGTCAGCGTTGGCAGCGACAAACAAGGTTCGTTTGTTCGTCAACGGCATCGTCGATTGCAATGAGTGCGCTCCTCACTAGGTGCTCATGGATCAGCAAGGTCACGATAGCAGGGTCACCAACTTGGTCAGCGTGATGAACGATGTGTTTGCGTTCGTCCATGACGGCGACTGCTTGGAGGCAGTTGGGGAGCACAGGAAATCGGTCACGCTTCTGGTTCAGCAAGTGACGGAATGCAGCTACTTCGTTGCTGAGTACATTAAACGGAAGAATTTTTGTGAGTTGCAGTCACGCCGACTATGCTCGCAGCTGATCACCGCATATAGGGATTCGAACTGCGGAATATGCTTTCTTTGACATCGACGCGAGGTTCACAGAGTACGAGAACAAGCTCGAAGAGCTGAAAAGCGCGTTCGTGGAAGGTGTCGTGTTGCATGCGGGTATCACCGTGTTCTGCATGATGAATGAGGTCCCAAACATCGGTATGTTCCATGTCCTGACACCACAGCATGACCTCATAGATCCCGGATGGCAGCGGAATCGATAACACTCGACGACATCCCATACGCATCTGGAGCTAGATACCTGCAAGAAAAGGGATGTTTGCCTGGCACCCGCGAATACATCATTCGAGACATTTTCAATGTTCTCAATGATGCGTCTGACAATGCTCCACGGGTGTGCCTCCTCATGGGCGTCGCCGGGTCTGGCAAGTCGTCGATCGCTCACACGATCGCTCGTCTGTACGACGGACAACAGAGGCTCGGCTCGTCGTATTGCTTTGCTCGTACTGATGTCGCGGAGCGTAATCCACAAAACTTTTTCAGTACGATCGCGCTCGATCTCTCTGACCACGACACCCAGTACAAGTCCGAACTCTGGAAGGTAGTGAAAAACAACCGAGCTCTCCGTCGATCGGTATCTCCTCTAGAGCAACTCGACCGGCTCATCGTTCAACCGAGTCGAAATCTTCACAGTGTCGGACCGCTGCTTGTGGTCATCGATGCTGTCGATGAGAGTGGTGACCTGTCAGATCGCCAACAGCTCCTGTCAGCTTTGTCCAAGCAGATAGCTGATGGTAACCTCCCCCGTCACCTCCGCTTCCTGATCACCACTCGCCCGGAACCTGACATTGTCGCATCACTTCAATCTGGACCTCACATCGTCCACAGACAACTCGGAGACGTGGCCGCGGATGTTGTTGACCGAGATATCACAATATTCATCCATTCCTCTCTTGGCAAGTATGCTAGACTCGAATCCCGCTGGCCGAACGCGGAGTGGTGCCGACTTCTGGTCCACCGTTCCGAGCAGCTCTTCCAGTGGGCCTCTACCGCGTGCAGGTTTATTTCAGGAGATGGCTCCGTGGGTTTAGATCCCTCCGAGCAGCTCGAGGCGCTACTGCAATCCCATCGTCGTGATGCCAGTCCTCTCGATTGGCTCTACCAAACGATTCTACAACAACTTTTCAAATCCGACCGCGCTCGGCTTCGATTTCGTGAGGTGATGGCCATTCTGTTCGCCCTTTATGAACCGTTATCCCTCGTTGCCCTATCTGCACTTTTCGACCAACACACGGGTATCGACCTCATTATCGAGCCCATGGGATCGTTGCTAGATGGTGTCATCAACCAGTACAGGCCTATTCGCCCACTTCACACATCGTTCCGTGACTATTTACTAGACGAGCGGCGCAGCTCAACCTTCTTTGTCCCCATTCTACCTCTCCATCACCTCTTCCTCGGACGTTCCTTGCTCGCATGCATGCGGTCCATGCTCAAGTTCAACATGTGTGATCTAGAGGACTCCCGAATCCGTAATGCTGCCGTCCCTGGCCTGACGAGTCGGGTGAAAACAGTTATTCCCCCTCATATGGTATATTCGTGCCAATACTGGATGACTCACCTGCAGCATGCAGAGTATACTCCAGACTTATTGCATGAGGTCACTGTCTTCTTCAAGAACTTCTTCCCCTACTGGCTTGAGGCAATCAGCCTGCTATCCCTCTCCTCCCCATTGACATATATCCTGGCTGCCCTGGAGACCTGTACTGTCCTGCACAAATGGGCCAAGGTAAGATCCAGGTTTCTGACGATTCTTCAAATGATTCAGCATGAGTTTGACCAGGGCTCTGAAATTTCCACTCTTGCATCAGAAGCATTCCAGTTCATTCAAGTGTTTGCTCCCCTCATCAGAGAATCCACTCCCCATCTGTACTTGTCAGCCATGTCCCAGACACCTTCCAGCTCTCCACTCTCTATGCTCTGGCTTGTACACCTGCAAAATGGTCTCAGAGTCACATTGGGTCATCCATGCAGCTGGCCAGAAGAGGTACATGTCCTACAGGGGCATGCATTCTGGGTAGTGTCTGTTGCCTACTCACCTGATGGTGTCCATGTAGTCTCTGGCTCTGCAGATGAGACCATTAGGATCTGGGATGCAAGTACTGGTCAGTGTGTGGTGGGTCCATTACAAGGACATGCAGGCTGGATCTTGTCTGTGTCCTATTCACCTGATGGCAGTCACATTGTCTCTGGCTCTGGAGACAAAACTATCAGGATTTGGAATGCAAGCACTGGCCAATGTGTGGCAGGTCCATTTCAGGGGCACACAGATCAGGTCCTGTCTGTTGCCTATTCATCTGATGGTGGCTATGTAGTCTCTGGTTCTACAGACAAAACCATCAGGGTCTGGAATGCAAACACTGGCCAGTGTGTAATGGGTCCAATCCAGGGGCATACAAAGTCTGTTCACTCTGTTGCCTATTCACCTGATGGCAGTTATATTGTCTCTGGATCTTCAGATGATACCATTAGAGTTTGGAATTCAAACACTGGCCAGTGTGTGATAGGTCCATTTCAAGGGCACACAGGTCAAGTCCAGTCTGTTGCCTATTCACCTGATGGTACCCATGTAGTCTCTGGTTCTACAGACAAAACCATTAGGATCTGGGATGCAAACACTGGTCAGTGTATAATGGGTCCAATCCAAGGACACACAAGCCCTGTTCACTGTGTTGCCTATTCACCTGATGGAAATTATATTGTCTCTGGGTCTGGAGACAGTGTCATCAGGATTTGGAATGCAAACACTGGTCATTGTGTGGCAGCTCCATTGCAAGGAACTGAAAGCTCAATTTCCTCAGTTGCCTATTCACCTGATGGACATCACATTGTCTCTAGCTCTATAGATGGCTCCATTAGGATTTGGAATACACCTACCAGTGAAAGTGCCATAGATTCATTTCAAGGCCATGCAGATCCCATCTGGTCTGTATCCTATTCTCCTGATGGATGTCATATTGTCTCTAGTTCTGGAGACAAAACCATCACAATTTGGAATGCAAACACTGGCCAGTATGCAATGGGTCCACTCCAGGGGCATACAGATGCAGTTTGGTCAGTTGCTTATTCACCTGATGGGAATCATATTGTCTCTGGCTCTTCAGACAAGACCATTAGGATTTGGAATGCAAGCACTGGCCAGTGTGTGATGGATCCATTTCAGGGGCACACACAGACAGTTTGGTCAGTTGCTTATTCACCTGATGGCAACTTTATTGTCTCTGGTTCTCTAGATGACACCATCAGGATTTGGAATTCAAGCACTGGTCAGTGTGCAGTGAGTCCACTGCAGGGACACACAGATTCAGTTGGATCTGTTGCTTACTCACCAGATGGCAGCTGCATTGTCTCTGGCTCTCTGGACAAGTCCATCAGGATTTGGAGCACAAAAACTGGACAATGTATGACCAGTTTATTCCAGGGGCCTACAGAGGCAATCCAATGTGTTGTCTATTCACCTGATGGTTATCATATTGGATCTGGCTCCTGGGAGAACACCATTAGTATTTATAACCCACATTCTGGTCAATGTGTGGTGGGTCCATTACAAGGGCATACAGACTCAGTTCAGTCTCTTGCCTACTCACCAGATGGCAGCCACATTGTCTCAGGTTCTGCAGACAGGACCATTAGGATTTGGAGCACAAGCAGTGGTCAGTGTGTAGCAGGTCCATTCCAGGGGCACAAAGGCTGGGTCAAGTCTATTGCCTACTCACCTCAGGGAAACTGCATTGTCTCTGGATCTTTAGATGGATCCATCAAGGTCTGGACCCTGCAACCAGATGTGGCTTTTGAGGATTGGTGGCAGAAAGAGGATGGTTGGATTGAGACTTCTGATGGTGCTTGTATCTGTTGGATTCCACCTTGGGCTAGGCATGTTGTATATCATCCCAGGCATATTCTGGTCATCTCCCCCCATCAGCCTTATAAGGTTGACCTTGATAACTTTTCATATGCAGAATCTTGGACTCAATGTTGGATTTGATGATGTACATACTATGTTCTGCTGTATGTACATAGTATATGCTGCTTTCTTCTGTATTTTACTATATCAATTTTGAAGAGTAAAAATTACATACTATGATTCTGAAAATACACTTTACACAGACCTGGAGACCTATGTCAGGGGCATGCTTGGAGATTCACTGCCCTGGGAACTCTTGTCTTGGGGACATGCTTGACTCACTGGAACATGTGCTGAGGAGCCCCCTGCATTGAGCTACATATCCACGGGGTTCTTACATAAATGCATGTAGTATGACTGACCATGATCATAATGCCGCATACATACATGCCTTGCTACTTGCGACTCGCGAGAGGATGGAAAGCTGCATGCCAGTATATCAATCAAAAAATGCAGTGCATACCCGATTCGAGTGCTGTGCTGGATTTCAACAGATCAACGCGCACTGGCAGAAGGGCGTAAACGAGTCGTAAGACCTGATTGGATGGTCTCAACTTTTGGGTTTGAGTTTCCGACTTCCCATGATGCGAAGGTAACAAGAGGGGTGGCATGGAAACTTATAGGCCCAACACTGGCCATGAGGCCACCGATTGTCTGCAGGTAGATCAGCCCGGAGAACCAACGCAGGAGATGAAATACTATGCGCCTGAGCCGTCGTTTACCTGTGCTCATGCTGCCTATCACTTTCGAGAGTCGAAAACAGGGGTAGTCAAATTTGTTAAAAACGCTATGAAGAAATAGGCACGAAACAATGACCAGCCAACCCAATAGCAAGAAATTCCAAAATGGGTGAATCCGGTCTCTGAATCATCTACTGGCCCTAGGATGATTCCAACTAATCACTCATGGTGAGCAGCATCAGTCGCTATCGCATCGGCCTTTACGGCGACACTTGGAATCCTTAACGCTTGAAACACACAGATACTCAACGTCAGTATTGGTCTCCGTTACGACACTCGGATGAGAGGTAACTGCCATTGATGTAAGGGTACATCCATCCTGCATCTGCGAAGGGGGACGGGCGCCGGTGTAATGCGGTTTCCGAAGCTATTTTGGTTTCGAGGCGGGCACCGCTACGACAGATCCGAGTACGAGAAGCGCCCGAGTCACTGTGACTTAACTCACAGCATGGCCCATTTTTGAGTAAACGCCTTCAAAGGTCTTTGCTCTGCTTCATTCTGATCCCCGTAGAGCTCCATCGCTCAACATGTCGCCAACAAGGATCGGTGCGCACTAGCGTTTTGAAGGAGTGAATGTACTGACTGTTCACCAAGATGGCGCGGAAATCGTTACTATTGATTGCCAAGACAAAGTCTGCTCAGTAGCGTTCGATCCCAGTGGAAGACACATTGTGGGTGGTGGTTGGGAAGGAAAGCTTCGACGATGGAATGTAGAGGATGGCCACGAAGTTGGAGACGCGATAGAAGCGGGCTACCCGGTCTTCGCTGTCGGAGTATCAAAGGATGGTCGCTGGATCATAAGCGGCGGTAGGTCTGGGAAGGTGACTGTTTGGGACGCCAGGACACACCAAAAGGTCATCGAAGCAGAGGGGCACAGCGATGCTGTGGTGGCGATCGACATTTCATCAGACTCGACGACGTTCGTAACAGGATCAAATGACCGCACCGCAATCGTGTGGGACATCCAGACTGGCCAAAAACGTGCTGGTGCGTTGGAACACGACTATCGGGTGCACGTTGTCAAGTTTTCACCCGGCGTTTTTGTCGTTGGTGATCGATTTGCGACCGTCCAGGCGCATTCTGCCCCAATTCGCATCTTCGATACCCGGTCGGGTAAATTACTCCTCAAGACCCAAGTTGAAATCAGCTCGCGCTTCAATGCAAACCTCATCTGGTCCCAAGATGGACAGACAATCTTCGCTGCTTCCTGTCACGGCAACCAGATCCTGTGCCTCGATGGGGTCACCGGTTCGTTGCTCACAGAGTGGCCTATCCACGATACACCCGTCCAGTTCCCCTTGTTGGCAAGTAGCGGGAACTCTAACTTACTCGCATCGCATTTTGGTGGCTACATTTCGTTTTGGGACACTGCATGCACGAATAAACAGGTTGGCTTGGCTGTCGAACATGCTGAGCCTCAATCGGTGGTTGGGATGGCCCTGTCACCCGACGACCACCATCTTGCCAGTAGTGGAGGGGACGGGAAAATTACCATCAGAAGACTCCGTCCTATCCTCTCCCAGTCCTATATAGTCGATGTTTTCTCGGCAGACAATCCCCAGTGGACTATAACTCGGAGCCCAGGCATGGTTGAGGCAGAATTGCACTCTCCTCAACCACGCGAGGGTATTGTAAGTTGCATTTAAACCCAACTTGAGCTTCGAGTGTCATTTAATAGCCTCGTTCTCAGCTACTGACCGAAGTTCAGTTACCGCTCATGAATGTCAGCAGTGCAGCTTTTAATCCATGGATACGCGATGAACTCACTGACACTGAGGCCTTACTTACGGATGAGATTACGCGGGCCACGGAGGATAGCTACCACGCACTCGCCAATCGCGCTCTTATACGTGTACACCGGCAAGACTACAGAGCAGCGATTGACGACGCTGAAAACGTAATGTTCTTTCAATTCTTCTGTGTCCTCGTGCTCATATGAGCCTACCCCAAAGTCTATCAAAATCCAACCATCTGTCGTGGGTTACATCGCACTGGCTATTGCACAGATCCGTAACTACGGACGCGATGCAGCATTCCTGGCACTAGATCTTGCATTCAAGCAATGCCATCCGAGTGATATCGACTTTTTTTCGTTAATCAAGGTACGAAATCCATGTCTCGTATTTCTGCCACACTCAACCTCTCCCAGTCCGTTATCTTGTTTACGGACAAGAAGTACGACGATGCGATAACGCAGGTTCATGAATTGATCGATGTCGTGGATGACAAGTCAATGTACTACTCTGTTCTGGCACGTATCGGCTGCGATATCATAGTCAGGGCGTCATTGATATTTTCCGCAGAGCCAAATGTATTTTCTCCATGGCATCGCGCTGATGGAGCAGGGTCACTACGAACATGCGATTCAACGTTTCGAGCGTGCACGGGTCCCAGCCCAATCTCATCCAAGTCCTCATCTAAAGGCGATCATGCTCGTGAAAGTTTTTCGTCGCAACCCCACGACAGACAATGCTGACCGACTTTGAAGATGTTTAGATGGAACTTCGATGGACTCAGCATCACCGTTCAGCGACGCCTATGCGAGGCTCTATACGTTGTGGGCCGAACAAGAGAGGCTGCACAGGCTCTTCTCAAGGTAATCAGCACCTTTGGTGATGAGGTCCGAGCGAACGTGGGGCACTCGGAGTGGATAACTGGCGAGTTTTACCATTACCAATTTTGTTGATGTACATCGAACCCTCGCCCTCAGATTTCACGACGCGATGTGTAGCAGCATTCGAAACTGGGGGTGATACTGCATCGAGGTCAGGAAATCACGAGGAAGCCATCCATCAGTACTCGGTCGCTCTTTCCCTCGATCCCACTGCCCGCGGCCTCTTCCTCAAGCGGAGTAGGGTCCGAGCACTAAAGGCCTTATGGGAGGATGCTCTAAGGGATGTGAACAAGGTATAGCCTTCATCCGCTGCGTAATTCTCCGTTCTCAGCTGCACGTCTCAGGCGGTCGAGCTTGACCCCACTTCCCCTTGGGGGTATGAGCAGAAACGCGCCGTACTTCACGGAGTAGGTCGTTACGCTGAGGCAATAGACGCGCACAAGTACATGCTCTTGATGCTCGAGCAATCTCCCGATCCAGACATTCGTGGTACGCGTACACCCGAATGACACGAAACACGTCTTCTGATCTCCCCTTGTAGAACATCTTTGTCAGTATGTCGACCCGTCAGCAACGGAGGGGGAAATTCGGAGAGTCATTAAGCGGACCATTCGTGATACGCCGCGCGTGCTCATCAACGCATTCAGCGGCCGTCTCTGTGACAAGGCTAAACAAATAACTATCTTTGAAGCTCTCCCAATTTTCAAGGAGCTTGTTTCCTCAATGACGACACAGCTTGACCTCCCCCGTATCGAGCAAGTAGCGAAAGAATACTGTCGATATGTAATGCTCTCGCACAAGTGGGAAGAAGATGAACCCCTATTCCAGAAGGTGGAGAACATGTCAATCTACGACCTCGAGGTGTCTCCAGAGAACGAGAAGTTACAAAGGTTCTGTTCACTCGTACGCGATGCCGGATTCCATTGGGCATGGAGTGATACGTGCTGTATCAACAAGAACGACAGCGT
Organism: Rubroboletus satanas; assembly: GCA_038090635.1. NCBI lineage: Eukaryota > Fungi > Basidiomycota > Agaricomycetes > Boletales > Boletaceae > Rubroboletus > Rubroboletus satanas. Next base: position 20,845 of record JBBPNB010000119.1, read on the forward strand.
AGTATTGCAGCAGTCGTTGGTCGCCATGTTCACCTGGTACCGTGACTCATCATTGACGATCGTCTTCCTTCGTGGTGTGGGGAGGCTTGCAAAACCTGGCGATCTGCGAAAAAGTATTTGGAACACTCGAGCATGGACATTCCAAGAGTACGTTGCATCTGAAGCCATCCAATTCTACACAGAGGACTGGACCCCATATCTGAACTTGGACATGTTTAATCACAAAGATGTGCCAGAGATCGTCTCGGAGATGGGGCAGGCGACCGGGGCCCCTGGATATCAGTTGCTCACACTTTGTCCAGGATTTGACAACATTCGCGAGAAACTCTACCTGGCATCGATGCGCGAGACGACCCTTGTCGAAGACGCCGCATATTCGCTGTTGGGGATATTTTCTGTCCGGGGCATGCCAGTCATATACGGTGAAGGGAAAGAAGCACTGGGTCGGCTCTTAGAAATTATTCTCGCAGGATCCGGAGATTCAAGCATCCTCGCCTGGACAGGAAAACCAAGCAGTTACAATACCTGTCTTCCAGATGACATCATTGTATTCAAACAGCTAGCGACCTCTCACCTTCCCCGACCTCTCACGGATACCGAGATGGAGACAACCGTCAAACAATTACGCACAACGTCGCTAGACGTAGACTTGGCGGTGGCTTTGTATGACCGACTTCACAACCTTCAGTCTCCGTCGTGCTTAGCACGACGATTGAAGCTTCCCTGTATCATGTTTCCCCTTGGTACTGTCATGCCTTCTCGAATGAGGGCTCCGGTCCGTACATATTACGCTAGGATTCCCGCTCTCGGTATTGTGGATATCAGGGCAACGGAAGATCTTTCAGTGCTGGAACATCTATATGTTGTTCACCCTTGGATTCATGATCTGCTAGATCGAGAACATCCTGGCAGTGCCTCCCTCAAGGATGACCTCGGCCCTCCTCTGCCGCCGCCGGATGAAGACGATCCCATGTCCGCTGATCACACAACCGACCGACGATCGCTGTCCTATGAAGCGCCACCTCTACCTTCTCTCCGCAGAGCACCAATGGACAAACAGACGCGTGCTTTGCGGCTCATTGCTCGTCTCCGCCAACCTTTTGGCGCATTGTTGCTCACGCCGATCCGTGAGGGCAGCGTGGAGTACAAGAGGGTGGCTACTGACAGCATGATTACCGTACGGGTGCAGGAGGACGCAGATCTATCACGTCTTCTGCACGACGTGCGTGTGCTGGACGTACTGTAGAGCATGCAGTGCCACTGATGTATGTTGCACCCATTGGCGTCGTCCAAGTCTCTGTTTTACCGCTCTTGACTAAGTCTCATCTCTCCTAATGCTTCCCCTGCGTCTTCGCTGCCACGTCGCTCCAATTCACCTTTCTGCATGGACATCGGACGTGCACGCACAAGCTCCTTGTGACAAATACCCATTTTCTTTCTTGTTATCTCTGTCCGAGGGACAAAGTATGGTGTCGATTCGCCCAGAACTCGCCTCAATCACGTTCACGTCATCTTTTCGTGGTGTCCAAATGTCTCTTTCGGACATATGGCGTCAAGAGTCCCGATGCACATCTATCGCTTTCTATTGGTATACCATCGCACTCGGGGGCAGGTCAGATCACGGATCCTTCGGAGGCATAGGCAGTCGAGGAAGTGGGCCGTATGCGATCACGGAATCCAAGGGCCTTTGGAAACCAAGTAATTAGTTGTTATGCTTGTCACGATTCTACGGTCGAGATCGAAACTGCACCCCCGGAGCTATCACGAAGTCAAGAACTGCGTGCATACTCGTGCGGACATCGTTGTGATATTCACCGGCTAAAAGACCATCTCAGCACTAACTCTGTTGGGATAATTCTATACCACGGGTGTTTCAACAACAAATTCTTATTCTCAGAATGATTACAAGGAAGTCACCGTCGGCCAGAGAGGAGCCTTCTCTACAAAGGCGAAAGACTTGGTAAACTGCCAACTGTTATTCCTAATTCTACTCTCCATCTACATTGAAACTCAGTGTTCTTCCTTGTCATACTGTAGGCGGTACCACGACGTTGGGCTTTTCGAGATCGGCATCATAGCGAGCATTGTTGTAGTTTATTTAGAATGCGACAAGAATGGAAAGCCAACTCAGACGTCAGCATGGCTTCCTTCTTAACTCCTCGTCTTCTAGCCTGTGCATGCCAACACATGGATCGTGTGGATGTAATACTTCAAAATTATCTTATGGGAGGCGTCGAAATTCGTGGCCTTACTGTCAAAGTTTCATAAATTGCTCATCTTTGCACTCTAGGCACGTCTGCGAACTGCGGCAATCCTTACATCGGTGCGGATAGATCCTGAAGGTCCCTGCAATGCGAGGTCTTGGTTGCCTTCTCCTTAACTCAGGTCCGTTTCATCTATTCATGGTCTAAGCTGCACTGCTAAGCATACGTTTAGCTCTCACTTGGTGGGCTAGCCATCGCTGGTTTCAAAGGGGAGCCAAGATTCGAGACTAGTGCTTGTCCAAGAGCTCGCCAGGGCAAGCCCGGTTTTTCGGTGCGTCCTTGATATATCACCTTTTATGCTCGACATCGCGTTACGGTCATCCCTGAGAACGGTGTAGACATGATCTCGGATTCACGGCTTCAGGCTTGTGCTTTCATATCGCACTTCTCGTCACAGTATTCATAAGTAAAATGACTGTTTCTCGTCTGAGACGACGTTCACCGCCTGGATCCCGTTGCGGTCATGAATGGTGTACATTAGCCTTCTGTAGATAGAGGGAGCTGCTGCGGTCTCACGGGGTCCCGTTTTCGGTATCGGCTCTCGGAAGCTACTGCCGAACGGCTTGTTCTCGCTCACTCCTTCGATTTGTTGGCCTATTCCCCAGCGTTGCGGTGTTGCGCGGCTTCCGGATAGCAAAAGTGGCTTTGACGTTCTCTGAAAGCTCTCACTCTTCTCGCTTTGTATGATATTTTCGCTGTCATGGATGATTCGACAAACGGCGCTGGGCGGTCGATTGACATCGAACTGGGAGGACAAGAAGTCATAACTATAGACCTGGACAACCTCGACCCCAACCCGGACGACGTGCTTGATCTATTGAAAGAAGGCCAGTGTAGAGTTTCGGTGTGGGCGAGGCTAGCTGGGGAGTATTGGCGAAGGGGATACCTTTCCGCTGCTGAGCGGATTGCATATTCTGCGATCGAGTGTACGTGGTCGGATTAATTCTACGCTCGTGGTTTACTTATTCGTGTGACATTTTTCTAGCTTTGACAGCGAATGGCACCACGGCTCAGTCACCTCCAATATACGCGTTGCTCGCGAACATTCAGATTGCACATGCCCAGAAAGCGCCAAAGTTAATTCTGCCAGATGCCCGTAAGTCTTCGACATCTGCTCGGTTTGTGCTTGTTCATGATTACCATGCAGGGGAGGATAAACTCACAGGCGTACGTTCAAAAGAGGAATATTATCGGGATGCTGCTCAGTACCTCAATGCTGGAGAGAGAGCCGCAGCGGAAGGTGGAGAAGGTGTCGGTGGAACTCTGGCATTCTTGACGCGAGGTACATAATGATCATTGTCAGAACGTCAGAACTTAACACTGTATAGGCATCCAACAACTGGCCACCCGATCCATGGATGACGCGATGCGCTCTTTCGAAGGTGTCCTCGCAGAAAAACCGACTAATATCGTGGCGCTCCTCGGCAAAGTTCGCTCTTCCGCTCAATGAACATTGCTGGAGCTGACAGGTATCCGTAACACAGGCTCGCATTCTTTACGCAAGACGAAATTACCCTCAAGCTCTCAAATTCTTCCAGCAAGTCCTCCAATTAAACCCGTCGTGCGTTCCAGATCCTCGGATTGGCATCGGTCTCTCCCTCTGGGCAATGGATCACAAGGCGAAAGCAAAAGCCGCATGGCAAAGAAGCTTGGAAGTGGTACGTAGCTCATTATAATTTTTATTTCAACCGTGGTACTCAGCCTTATGACCAGAATCCGTCTGAGTGGGCCGCGCAACTTTTATTGGGCTTGGAGTCTATCAACGCGAGTAAGGCGGGGAACCAAACCGAACAGGACCGCGCCCAGGCCTTCTTAATAGGTACCAAATACATTGAAAAGGCCTTCAATGCAAACCAAAAGAGCGCTGCTGCAGCGAACGCGTTGTGCGAGCTGTTCCTTCGTAAAAACAACCTTAAACGGGTGAGTTTACACCTTGTAATAACACGTGTCCAACTTTTTTGACTCTCATTCAGGCATTGAAACTGGCAGAACGAACAGTACAGTTCGCTGACACACTCACGCTTCTAACGGAGGGCAATTTAAGAGCTGCCCGGGCCCTGCACGCTGAAGGGTCAACAAAAGAGGCGACAAAGTACTACACGATTGCGACAGAGGGCCAACCAAACCACATACTTGGTGCTATTGGCATGGCGCAGATGCAGATGCTCAACGGTAAGCTCTGAGTTCTTTGAACTAGACCGGAATAATAAACTTCTGGTTGATTAGATGAAGTGGCTGCAGCGATCCATACTCTTGACACGTTGATACAACCTCCAAACCCACAGCGATCAGTGGAAGCCACTGTTATCCTTGCTTCGCTTCGTGCACATCCCCGGCCGGGTGTGTCGAGCGCGGACGTTGCCCAGGAGAAGCTCAAAGCACGTGAACTGTTCGATCGAGTTATTAAAATCATCGAGCTAGACGATGCACGTGCGAATGGACATGCGAATGCTTCAAGTCGGACATCGAGTGTACTCAACGATGACATGGAGATGTACGTCGAAATAGCGCGTCTGTGGCAGGAAGACAACGTGGAACGGACTACCAGGGCTTTCCGTGATGCCTCACGAGTAAGTGCGACAAGTGGTCAGGTTGACCCTCGGCTACTGAACAATCTGGGCGTCCTGCAACACATGGAAAGCAACTTGGACGAAGCGCGGACTATGTATGAGGATGCGTTGACGAAGGCTGCGACTAGCAGCGCAGAGGACGGGGAGGCTATGTCGACCTCGATACTGTACAATCTCGCCAGGGTGTACGAGGATAGCGGGGAGCATGCGATAGCCAAAGAGGCATACGACAAGCTTCTTTCTCGCCACCCGGAATATGTTGACGGTCCGTCTTTTTATTCGAGTCTCATTAAAACGCTCCGCTGACAGTCGAAATAGCCAAGATCCGACAAGCCTACATGCTCGTCCATATTGGCCAGCCTAACGAGGCTCACGAATTGCTTAAGCAAGTTTTGGCCACCCAGAATACCAACCTCAACCTCCGCGCATTCTACACTTCTTTCCTCCTTCAACACAACGTCAAGGTGGCCAAGGACTTCGTGTTCGCCACGCTCAAAGACCACGAGAGACACGACGTTTACTCCCTCTGTGCCGCCGGGTGGATCCTGTACACCCAAAGTCGGGATAGTCGAGATCCTAATCCAAAGATGATGGAAGAGCGAAAACGGAACTTTCAACGTGCGGTGGAGGCATACCACAAGGCACTTCAGCTGGATCCCCTCTGTGCTGTGGCTGCCCAAGGTCTTGCCATTGCAGTTGCGGAGGATGCGCTAGGCATGTTGAGTGGTGTGCCCCCCGTTTCAGCAGCCGACGACGCTCAGCGACGGTTGAAGAATTCCCGAGAAGCGCTTGACGTATTCGCAAAGATTCGGGAGACACTCAATGATGGGAGCGTCTATGTGAACATGGGCCACTGCTACTACGCGCGCGACGAGTTCGACCGCGCGATTGAAAGCGTGAGTAATGAGCCTCGTCATGTGAGCATTAAACGCTTACCATGTTGATAGTACGAAACTGCTTCCGTCAAGTTCTACAACGGTCAAAACGTGCCTGTGTTGATGTGTCTATGTCGATCTTGGTACGCCAAAGCCACCAAGGAGCAAACGTCGGTGGCCATGAATACCGCGTTGAAATATGCACAAACGGTGAGAGCATCCCTTCGTCCCACGATATATTGCCGCATCAAGCACAGTGAAACTTACTTGACACCTCGTCTAGGCACTCCACGTACAACCGAGCGACAAGGCCATCATGTACAACATTGCCATGATTCAGCAAAAGACAGCAGAACTGATGTTTGGTCTGGGTCCCGCCAAGCGGACTCTGAAAGACCTCGAGTGGGCAATCGCGCAGGCCAACTACGCTCAACGGTACATCCTCCTCCCCTTTGACCGCAAACACCCAACTAAGCCCATTTACTGACTTGTACACGATCTTCAGAATCTTTGGTTCGTTGGCGGCGGATACGTCTCCGTTTTTGCCTTATAATGTGGAGCTTGCGGACCAGCGTCGGAAATATGGAGAGAGCATGCTGCGTCGAGCAGATGAACATCTCACTTCCCAAAGAGAATTCGAGGCAGAGGCCCAAGCGAGACTTGAAGCTGCTCGCCAGAAGAGACAGGAGGAGAAACAGCGACAGGAGGCTCTCGAGGTTCGTCACTTCTCCTCTTTGTTGGATATCCTACGCAACGACTGACACGTTCCCTGTGTCTTTTACATTGCAACAGAGGGCAAAGATGGAGGAGCTGCGCATACAAGCTGAGAAGCTGGCGGAGGAGCGTCGGATCGCGCGAGAGCAAGCTCTGGAGTGGACAAGGGAGGTGCAGATGGAGAGCGACGAGGAACGAGAACGTAAATCCAAACGTTCGAGTAAGAAGGTGAAAGTCGAAGTCGAGAGCGGGGACGAGGGTGCGGCTATGCTGTCCGAACCGAAAAAGAAGCGGAAAGGAAAGCTGAAACGATCGGGCGATCAGGGCGGTGAGGATAACAACGAACAGTTGTTCAGTGATGATGAGATGGAGAGTAAGCCGGCGAAGAAGGTATGCGGTGTTGGTCACGCTGATGTATTGAGCTGATGGATTGCTCACGCACAACAGCGGGGAGCGAAGAAGCGGGTCGTCCGGGATGATGAAGACCAAGAGGCGACAGGTGGGCCACGAAAGAAACAATTGTGCGTCCCTCTTAGTCTGCCACCGCTAGTCTGACATTCACCTTTCCCACCGCTTCAGTAAAAGCAAAGAATACATCTCTGACACGGACGACGAGGAAATGGCATAGCTAGGCTGTCATAGTATTCGTAGGTGTTGTCAGGGAGCCCTATGCCTGCGTCCCGTTCTCGCCCCGATGTGTGCTATCGCATCCTATCGTATGAGCTGCTCTGATCGTATTTCGCACTTTCACTGTTTGTATTGTACGCATACCTTCGACGATGTCGTCTTTGATGGACGCGATTAATTTTTGCTTTCAATCTCTGATTAATGGTCAGACTCGTGAATTCACTGTCTCAGACTCTGCCTGGCAACTGGATGAGACTTCGAGCACTGAGAGAGGTCCACCCTTGGCAGCACTTTTTTTTGGTTCCCAGGGTCTTACAGACCAATTGGCCATGTGAGGCCCACGAGATTCGTAGTCTAAGAGACCTACAATAAAAATTAATTGGTCTGTGAGATCGGAGTTCGGAATAAGTGCTGCCTGAGGTGTTAGGGAGGGTAGTGACGAGACAGCGACTAGCATACTACAAGAAAAGGCATGCAGCAGTGGCTAGACTTGTCGCTCCAGTTGTAAATTACCTAATTTCATTGAAGGGGAAGAAATCAGTAGCAGGTGAAGCAAACGACTCCGACGGTCCCAATGTGACCTCTTTGAGTTGAATAAGGCATCGGTTGGACTGAAAACCGATTAAATTTCCACAGCATGCAATGTGCTTTCCGACACTCGGCAAAGGAGTTTTGTTGAAACGATTGTTGGAAGAGGGATAAATGCATCGGACGCGAACGAGTTGCTGCGGTGCAGCACCATATTGAGGAACGTCGACGTTGAATATTGAATGCACGTCCATGTTCCGTGTCGATGTTAGAGCGACAAACCTTCCCAGCGATAACAAAGATGGGAGGTGGCATTCTGCTGGTGTCATCGGTTGCGAGAGGCGGCACGAAAGCCAAACATGTCATAAAAAAGGACAGGTGAAAAATACGAATGAAAGGCTTGCATCGTTTGCATATAACTGCAAATAAGGCTCCGAGTCATCAACGCTAGCGCCTGCTGTAGAACGCATAACGACACGGGTCACACCACTATATGCACCCTCCTCGAGGGGCGCCGTACCTGCACCAAACGTAAAGAACTCCACCTGAAGATCACCGGACGACAATGGCAAAAAGCCATCATGCTTCCAGAAGTTTCTTCCTTGAGAGTAGTTCAAGAAAGCACGTCCATTCCGGACGCCAACGATACCAATCACGGTACAAGAAGTAGCCATGATGAGCGTAAAGCGAAAAGGAGAAGAGTCAATGGCATGCGTCGTCAACACGGTCAGGACGGCATGTGTGGCGAGCAGTTTCGACAGGAAGAAACACCCCAATTTGCAGATCAGCGGAGTAATGAATGACACAACGAACGGAACATCCTGGACACAGGATGGCAGCGCGACGTCGGCCAAGAAAAGGCGAGATCCCCGTTTGAGATAGGGAGACGATCGCTCCTGTCCACGAAAGAGCGCATGGCACAGCACGCGCCGATCCCAACACTGTCGCGACAGATGACCGTCTTGCATGGGAGTCTTAGGTGTTCACTAGCACTCGATAAGGTGGAAACTGGTGGTATATTGTGGACATAGCATGTACAATGTTCGGTGGGGGCAGGATGAGAGACTCGGATATGGAGTACTACTGAGATGTAGAGGTGGTTTATTTGGATATATTTCGGTGCACAGTCACCGCTTCACAAACTACGTCGCACTATTCTAGTGGATCTCACGCTCATGACTGGGTGTTCAAACGTTCACCCCATAGTAGGGCCCACCAACACCTTCGGGGTCGGAAGGGCAGACCCACCCATGCAATTGCCTAACGACAACAGCTCGCCATTGCCGGTCCAATGCAATCGAGAATTAGATCTGGACCCGCCCGGGTTCTCGCTGGCGGCGGCGTTCTGGCGTGTGAGGCGAACCTAGCAAGTAATGACAAAACACTCCGCAAGCCAACGCATGAAACGAAACATTAGATGGGCGGTACTTCCTGCATGGAAGATAAGGTATCGGCAATTGTCTCTCTCTTCTGGAAAGTCGGATAGAATAACCATGCCTGCAGAAACACTGCATTGGGATGGCGTATCGTGCTTGACGAAGTGGATAAATAGTGGCCTGTCCCCGGTCTCTTGAACCCAGATCAACATGTGTCTACTCATCCTCTGCGTTGCTGCTGCCGCCGCATATACATTCCTAAAGCTTGTAGGTGTCTGCACATACTTCTTCGATGCGCCAAGGTTTCCCCCTCAAGTGCCGAGCCTATTGGCCGGGTACGACAGTGGGTTGCTGTATGCACTGAACCCTTGCGCTTTTCTCTCCCGATGCCAGTAAGTCTTAGATGACTCGACTGTCTATCGGTTGATACAAGCATGAACCAGAAAACGATACGGCCCCGTGTATCGGGTCTCACTTGGTTCTCGGCGGCTGATAGTCGTCTCTTCGGGCGATGCCATTTCCTCCGTCTTCTCTGCTTCTCCACAGCTCCTCCGTAACGACATCATGGATCGAGAGATGTTCTACGTCGTCGCTGGAGTCAGAACCAACTACGCCCACCTCCGTCAAGTCTTGAAGCGCGGTCTCTATCCAATTCTTGATGAGACCTTGTCGCCACACTCTTTGGGACAGACCACGGGGGCTTTCGGTCTTGTGCTGTTATCTCAGATCATAAAATTTGCTGGAGATCATAGCGGACCAATATCGCTGACACAACTCACCAACGAGCCTCTTTACACTGCGACAAATCTCGTCCTTCTCGGAGGTGCCTTTCCAACCGACACCTACAGAGACTTTCAGACCCTGAACAAAAGTATACCATACCGTTTCGGCAGGACGCTGCTATGGTTTTGGCCGTCCCACGCAGCACGAATGCGATTGCTGGGCTCCCTCGAGGAGTATTTGCAGCGAGGGGAGGTCATCGACTGTGATGAGCGATTTTCCCGTAGGTTCATGAAGGCTCTCGAGGACAACGACATCCAGCCCTTGGAAGGAGCCCAGTTGATGTTGACCTTCTTCTGGGCGGTTCATAGCAATACACTAAGCAACTCGTTCTTCTTGGTTTCCTTTTTGCTAGGCGATCCTGATGGCTTCGCACGGGTCCGCACGGAGATTGATCTAGCGGTCGAAAAGTTTGGCAGCCTGGAGGTGTTGCTGGAAGGTGGTCCTGGCGAGCTGGATGATCCGTCATTCAAGCTACTGACATCTGCGATCATGGAGACCATGAGGCTGACTGGCTTGCATCCCGGGATGCGCCAAGCCAGTTGCGACTTGGATCTCAGGGTCAAGGATGGGACGGTACCGATAAAGAAGGGAGAATATGTGTTTGGAAATGTCCAGGCTACCCATATGGATGCGACGGTCTTCCCGAATCCCGAGACTTTCAGGGTTGATCGGTTTGCACAGCATCCATATCAAAGGAAACATCTGCAGACGGAAGGATATCAATTCAATTCGCTGGGGGGTGGTAGGCACATCGTAAGTATTGCCTCTCACTTCTGAGCCACTTCACCGTGCTAATGTTTTTTTTTTTTTTCAGTGCAAAGGAAGATGGTTGGCTATATACGAGATCAAGGTTCTCATGATAATATTGCTCCACTTATTCGACTTTAGTCCGGCAGAGGAGAATTCGGGGGGTTGGCGTCTGCCTCGGGTGCATCCGCGCAGCATCGGGGTAATACACACAGAAAATGATGTTTTCGTGCGATTGTCTCCCCGTCAAGGACTTTGAACGTGGCGTCGGATGTAAATAGACACACATCTGCCAATTCATGCTGAAGTTCAGCCGCAGAAATATGCTGAATTACTTCACTGAATGTCATTGTGTTTACTATCCGCAGTGACAATAGATATCGGATCCATTATCTTCTCGCCCTCCCCGTTTGGCGTGGTGGTGATGAGCTTCCTGAGGCACATTAACGGCGATCGGCTGAACGTGTGATCGAAGAAACACGAGCGACGGGCAAGGCACCGGACCGACTCAGTCTACTAGTATTAGTACACCAAAGGCAAAGGGTACAACAGGGTACAAGACGATCACATCAGATCACGAGACAAAACATAAACAAAACGTCGGAGAGAAAATACAAATGGAAAGGGATACACACGACGATGGAGCGCGCGAGATTGTACACGAGGCCTACTCGTAGGGATATAACAGGAATATGAGATCGACTGGATTGGACTGGACTGGACTGGACTGGACTGGAAATTGAACGGTTAGCGCTACAAGGGGCATTTCGCGTTTGATGGACCAATATTGATGTAGGCATACCCTGTCCCGAATCTTCCTATTTGAACACGTGCGGGCGGATGCCGGTAGGTCAACCCATGGCGGTGACGACGGAACGTGGCTTGAACCGATAATTGGGGGGATATATCACCCCATGTTTCCCACTAGACTCGCGATGACGATGCCACGGGCTGCTCGCCGGGCTCGAGCGACGTCAGAAAAGGGATCGGAGGAAGCGAGTCCGGATCATCTGGCACGTCTGCAGGACAAAGCTCGTCCTCGACCGCTCTGATGTTGAAGATAAGTCGAGAAGCCTTTGCGGAAGCGAATTAGGCACGGTATGATGCAACGAGGCATGCTATGAATATATCAGGGGTACTCACGCAATAAGAATATATTGCGACGAGTAGCCTGCATGTATACATATCAGGCCTGAAGACGATGAGATGACGGGGACACGGGCTAAGAGCTTACGCGACGGGTATAAATGACAATTCATTTTGTACGACTGTCAGGACAACGGTGGAGACCAACACGATAACTGTCGGGCGCTGATGTGAGTCGAATTCCTTCCCCACGTGTGGCGGCCGCCGCCTTACCGAAAGTTCTGTATGGCCAAATTTATATGAGAAGTCATGGGCGAAGGGGAACCGACTGCGTACAGGAAATAAAAGGTGACCCCGTCATACAAGAACACCCTTGTTCTAGGAGGCAGCTTCAACATGTCTTTCAAGGGCAGATTTTCCTCGTGTTTGTCGAAAAGGATGTTTTTCAAAGTCATGACACCAAAAATGGCTAAGGTACGTCAGGACAAACAATCAACACGGGTCATAATAACTCACTGGAGACGAGGAGTGCTCCTAGCCTTTATATTTCTATCAGTGTTTGGGGCATATCGATGGAACTGCCCGGTAGCTTACCAGCTCGCGAGGGTGAGAGCAGGAGTGATACGCGAATTTATCATGCACCCCGGCCATGGGATCCAGGGCGGAGGGCTCACTATTTCAGCTGTGGTACGCACGGCCATCACAGCACACATCGAAAATTCCACCTGTCACAATGTGGAATGCATGGTAAGCTGTATCGGGTACACAGAGCCTGACCACAAACCAAAAATTCTCCTAAAAGTTAGGCTGAGACAACCACAACGCACCACGAATTCGATGGAGCTCACCAATAACTAGGAAGCCGAGGAATACCCCACAGTAATGGTTTCCTCTATACAGTGCATTGATCCGCATGGCGAGGATGACATTGACAATAGTCACATATACAACCGTTCCTGCCCTAGAAAGAGGGTAACTGATTAGCGGCATACAATCACGACACTTCTTGACCCTACAGAATAAGGTAATAGTAATATCTCTTGCAGCTGAATAGGATTGGTAGCATCTGTTCGAAGTATTTTCGCAAGGAAACAGAAACCTACAACTGTGCGATCCGTCAGTGTGAAACGGATGCTAGAGATAGATAAACCACAACAAACCGTGTCTGAGAGTCCTGTGGTATTGTTGACTATCCAACATCAATTGTGCAGTAGTAAAGTGAAGTGAAGCGTACCAGCAAACATAATCCTGCATTAGTCCAATCAAGAAACCCGGTGGATCGAGGAGTAATCACAGTATAACGCACGTTAAGAAGACAAGGCCGTAATACCGAGAAAAAATGAAAAGCAGATGAACAAAAACTTGCTTGGCTCTACGAAAATAGTGGATTGGGATAGCAGGATCGCTGTTTCGGCGGTAACCCCAGACTAAAACTATCTGGTGGCAACGCGTCTGTTCCTTCCCCGCACAGCAACATGGTGAAACCGACCTCTGTTTTCAGGTTGATTATGATGTCGTATAACATGAACACCAACGCGGAGACTGAAAAGGTTTGTAAGTACCACGTTCTCTCGCCTCGGAACACTCACTGACTTGTGACATAGTTGCAAATACGTAGTTGTTCCATCAATATGATCATGTCCTGGTTTTCCTGCTCGATGGACGACGGGGCAAGTTGTGAGGACATGGAATTCAGCGGAATATCCATGGGGCCTGGGTTATCTTATGGGCACCATTCTGTCCCAACATGGCACCACGAGGAGCCGCAGTGCTTGGTAAATGAAAAACTTGTGCCAACCGGTCGTCGCATGAGTGATGGCGCCGATATGGGCGGATTTGAGACGAATAAGAACTCAGAGAGAACCTCTCATTTTGAAGCTCAAGCGCAGTTCGCAGAGTTGCGATCTTGTCCTTGATAGGTAACTACAAAAGAACGTCGGCCCCCGGGGAGCAAGTTGCTCAACAATACATATGTAGTCCTTGTTCGCGAAAAACTAAACCTACATGTGGTAGCGACGGTGCCTGGTAGCATCGCATTTCGTTGGCTTCTCGCGATGATGGCAATTTTCGTTTGAACCTTGGGACTGCCTACTGTAATCATGAACAGCGACGAGCTTCAATAAACTGCCTCCGAGTCCTAGCAGCCATGCCTTTGGGTCGTGGCGAGGAGGGCGTCAATGGATGCAGTCAACAGGGAAAAATGTTCACAGGCTTTTCGTAGGTCAAGCGCTAATCATGACCTGAACGAGCTTCCCGTTTTCGTATCGGAAACGATCCGAATGTCATGTATTTGGGGTTCGTGTCCGATGTTCGGAGACCTCGGAGTCTGGTGAGTGTTGAACGTTGAAAAGTTGATACCTGATTTCCGGGGGGAAGGCAGCGTTGCTGAGTTCCGAAACATGCCATGGGCCAAGAGGTTATTGTGCCAAGGGTAACGTTACCCCACTAGTGGATCGTCCCGAGGAGACCCGTAGCGGGAGGCAAGTTATTACATGCCAACAGTTGTTTACTTCCCACATCTCCGGAATCCAGAGCTTTTTGGCGATGGAAAGATGGAAAACTAGCACTTGTTATCGTCCGAGGTTGAAGCCGCGGTCACGGACTCTCTCAAATTACGATTGGTCATCCTAGAATGGTCTCCACTGACGTGGCAGGTGCGAGGATTTGGCTTTTCACTAACAACGAGCTGAGAGCTCCTATTCATTGTATCCGTTGATGCTTACCTCAATCTCATGGTGGTGCGCCTCTAAATATTTAGTACAGGAACAGGTGTTGGGAATGGGGCTGGGAACTTTGAGGAGACTGCACACGCTGCCAGTGTGAATAGCACTGCCGCATTGTTGTGCTTCCGGCGCTGTTGGCGGACAAGGACACCTGGTCCACTACTACATGAAGAAGTTATAGTTTTTACAATGGTAACGTACCAGTCACCAACTGCCATCGTCTGTAACTCAATCCCGACAGTGACACTCGTGATAAAGCCCACGGAAGTATCCCGTTCCGCGGAAATGTGCCGCCAAAACACCACGGGGAGGACATACTGAGCAAATAAAGGGCCTTTGCTTGCTCGCGGCAGTAGTATCGACATCGTGAGAGAGGACACAATGTGGTACGCCACCGCGTGTACGTGTGATCCGGGGGGCTAAAATTTGCAGAACACTTCGGGAAGCAGCCTTCCACATGGATCCCCTCTTGCAAAGCGGGCCCCGCGTTTCAGATGTTGTCGTAATTTTCACTTCTAAAGCCTACCGGAGGTATTAGCCTATCAAACCAACTCGTGCAGCTACGCTGCCCTCCGAGGAAACTCGGTATTCAATCTCCCACTGGGATCGAAGTCTGCGAAGCATGAAGTTCTTGGGGTAGGTACTACCCTGAAGCCCTCCTGCTAAAACGCTCGGCTAGTCACTGAAGTGTCTTTTTTATTTACTTTTTAATGCCAATACTAACTGCCAGACATATGTGTCCCCAAGGTACATTGCACAAACACTATCAGGGGGCCAGGGAGTGGTACGATGTACGGCATGCGTGTAGAAATCTCGAACGCTACGGTATCTTGATAAACATCGTTTCAGGTTCTATCCGGAACTTACAGCACGGCAGAGCTAACGCGGAGCCCACAGCACTCCAACCAAGGCTGGACAAGTGAACTTGAAGTCAAGCGTGCTGATCGGATTCCTAACACTGGATATGTCCAAGAATTCTTGTCATCACCATCTCCCGATAGCTGATGGAAAATTCAGGTTCAAAAGCTCGCGAACTCTCGCCACTGTTCCCCAACCGGCAAACAGACCACCAATCAAGCGTACATAATTTCGAATATCGACAGTACCTTGAGGTATTCGGTTGTTGCGAACGCGATGCCACTGGGCAGCGAGCGTGCACCACAGAATTTGCACCCGGATACTTTGATCACCCTTCCCCCACTAGTATAAGTTCTTTGTGCTGGTTAGCTCCCGCTTTCGCACGCCCGCCAGGTTTGAAGGCTATTTTTAAATTCTCAGGCGGCCAAGGAAGCGTGCCCACCCTCCTATTGTTTATCAGTGTGTGCGCCAGCGGAGCTGTGTGGTCCTCAGCGTGGCATCACGCGCAGGTGAAGTCTTTTCGAGTGTTGCATTGCCCTCTAAAACGCCACATAACGCAGGTTTGCTGACACTTTCTGGACACTTTAGATGCGATACTGCTCCAAAGCTAATCAACACTGTCTTAGAAACTGCCGGATGTGACTCCGGTTCGAACATGACGACAACAGCTCGCCATTTGCCGGTCTGACACAATCAAGGAGCAGATCGACCCAAATTAATTATGTCGCTCCTTGGACTCGCTCGAGTTCTCGCCGCAACTTGGCGGCGTTCTGCCAGGCGTGCGAGGGGATGTCCATGTTTCACACCAGGAGCATTGCCCCAAGCAGTGACAAACCACTCCGCAAGTTAACACACAACCCCGGAACTTATAAACATTAGATCTGCGGTCTCCCGTATTTGATGTTCCCCGAACTCGGTGCTCCTTGGGGCTGCGTTCGGGGTCTTGGAGCGGGCACCAAGGAACATTCCTGTATGGAAAATAGGAAATCAGCAATCGTCTTGGCTCTTTGGAAAAATAATTCCATACGAGAAACACTGCGTTGACACGGAGTGTCGTACTTGACGAAAAGGATAAATAGTAACCTATCCCCGGTCTCTTGAACCCAGATCAACATGTGTCTATTCATCCTCTTCATTGCTGCCGCCGCCACCTATACATTCCTAATGCTCGTAGGTGTCTACACATACTTCCTCGATGCGCCAGGGTTTCCACCTCAAGTACCGAGCTTATTGGCCGGGTACGACAGTGGGTTGCTGTATGCGCTGAACCCTTGCGCATTTCTCTCCCGATGCCAGTAAGTCTTAGATGACTTGACTGTCTATCGGTTGATACAAGCATTAACCAGAAAACGACACGGCCCCGTGTATCGGGTGTCACTTGGTTCTTGGCGGCTGATAGTCGTCTCTTCGGGCGATGCCATTTCCTCCGTCTTCTCTGCTTCTCCGCGGCTCCTCCGTAACGACATCATGCATCGAGAGATGTTTTACGTCGTCGCTGGAGTCAGAACCAACTACGCCTACCTCCATCAAGTCATGATCCGCGACCTCTATCCACTCGTTGACAAGACCTTGTCCCCACGCTCGTTGGGACAGACCACGCAGCCATTCGGTCTCGTGTTGTTATCTCAGATCAAGAATTTTGTTCAAAGTAATAGCGGACCAATATCGCTGACACAACTCACCAACGAGCCTCTTTACACTGCGACAAACCTCGTCCTTCTCGGAGGTGCCTTTCCAATTGACACCTACAGAGACTTTCAGATCCTGAACAAAAGTATACCGTACCGTTTCAGCAGGACGCTGCTATGGTTTTGGCCGTCCTACGCAGCACGAATGCGATTACTGAGCTCCCTCAAGGAGTATTTGCAGCGAGGGGAGGTCATCGACTGCAATGACCGGTTTTCCCGTGGGTTCATGAAGGCTTTCAAGGACAACGACATCCAGTCCTTGGAAGGTGCCCAGTTAGTGTTGAACTTCCTGTGGGGGGTTCACAGCAACACGCTGAGCAACTCATTCTTCTTGGTTTCCTTTCTGCTAGGCGATCC
>JBBPNB010000120.1:0-37924 GCA_038090635.1 Rubroboletus satanas
CGCCGTCGGCGTAGACCGAGTTGGTATTCGTATCAGTCCCTGGAGCACTTTCCAAGGTGAGGTCCTTGCACGATTTGTACGCTGTCATGCCCATTTCCATTGTTTTAGATATGAGAATGCCGGACCCCCGACCGACGTTTGCATACCTCGCTACCGCTCTACGTGACAAGCACCCAAATTTGGCGTATCTCCATGTGCTCGAGCCTCGCGTGACTGGGATCTCGGATAGGGTCGCGAGCTCAGACGAGAGCAATGACTTTTTGCGACAAATATGGAATGGGGGTGAGGATGGTGAAGAGAGAATATTCATATCAGCCGGTGGATATACCCGTGAGACGGCATTGCGCACCGTGGAGGACAAGGGAGGGCTTATCGCCTTCGGGCGACTGTATATCCCGAACGTGAGGATTCCCCACTTTTTTCCATTCTAGTATTCTGTGCTCATCCGTGGACTTGATTATCAGCCTGATCTTCCAGTGCGGCTACAGAGGAACCTACCTCTTACGCGTGGGGACCGGTCAACGTACTACAAGCCGGGAGACCTGACACCGTTCGGATACAGCGATTGGCCGTTCGCAGACGGTAATGTGGAAGGATAGAGGGAGAGATCTGAGGCAATACCCCTTTAGACCAGACGAGGAATGGATTTCATCGTCAAATGTACTTGTAGGGGACGTACCTTTGGATATTGTTTACCAGCGCGATGACAGACCCATGAAGTAGAACATGAAGAATAATATAAAGATCATTCACTTTGACAAGAGGGAGCGCGTCTCTGTAATCCAGAGACTTGGAGACGGGCTGATGTACAGGATCAACCATGGAGAGTCTGGTCAGAGAACTTACCTCTCTCAAAATTGCTTTGACTCCGTTGTAGTCCACTGCCACGAATATTTCTCACTGTACATGTCGGGCCTCCTTATGGTACGCTTTCCATATCTATTTTAAGTGATCATGCTTCAGACAGACAATCGATGGAGCTTGAAAGGCACCGCGCGCATACTCGGCGCTTGGCGTTGGTTTGGGATCTGTGTCCTACACTCTGAAACAGCGAGACATGTACATAGGTGGTGCCCAGACTCCGAGGAGGACGCTCAGTTGGAGTTTATCAGCATTTACTTAGTAGTACCGTGCTCTGCGATACGGTTTAAATCATCCATCTCGTTCGTAATGACATCCATGTCAGCAGTGTTCGTAACCACTCCGGTGACCAGACTATCTAATCACGATGCTACAAGGGGTGCCCAGACTCGAGGACGCTCAGTTGGAGTTTATCAGCATTATCTACCGTGCCCTGCGATACGGTATAAATACATCTCCTTCGTAATGACATTCATGTCAACAGTATTCGTAATTACTCCAGCGACCAGACTATTTAATCACGATGCTTGGAAGTGGACTGTCTTCCCTGCAACTTGCAAGTACACTCCCGCAGCCTGGGAAAGGGTCTGAGATATCCTTCCAAGATGGTTTACCCTACTCGTAAGATCGGGAGAGATAACACTCCTGTGTCTGCCATCGGCTTTGGTGCCATGGGTATCTCCGCTTTCTATGGGAATACTGAACCAGACGAAGAAAGGTTGAAGGTTGGTGTTGACCACCGGGGTGGCCCAGCTCTACACACATTTCAACACTGCTCATCTCGATATGATACCAGGTCCTCGATGCTGCTTTCCAGCGTGGTTGCACGTTCTGGGACACTGCCAATATCTATGGTGATAGCGAGGAACTGATTGGAAAATGGTGAGTACATGCACGAGTTGGTGACATTGTGTATCTTGCCCCTGATTCCATATGATTGATTCACTTCTCAAGGTTCAAGAAGACTGGTAAACGTGACCAGATCTTCCTTGCTACCAAGTTCGGCGTCGTCCGTGACAGGCCGACAAAGCATGGCGTAGACGGATCAGCTCAAAACGTGGAGGAAGCGTTCAACCGGTCTCTCCAGCGTTTGGGGGTTACCTATGTAGATCTTTATTATCTTCATCGGTGAGTCTGTTTCCTCCTTGGTCGGTGTGTACTTCTCGTGGTAAGCGGCGACGCTAACCCTTGGAATACTGGATTGTACGTTGACAAACAGTCCGGACCCTGAGGTACCTATTGAAGTAAGTGATGGAGTACACAAACAGCGAACATCAAGCACTAATGTGTCTGTTTTCCTACATTCTTGCATGTAGGTGACAGTTGGTGCCATGGCCAAGCTCGTCGAGTGCGTAAACTGTCCCACAGCTATGCTATTCTTAGCCTTTCCCCATACAGGCAGGGGAAGGTCAAATACCTCGGTCTCTCAGAATGCAGCGCCAATACTTTACGCCGCGCAAACGCTGTTCACCCAATCACTACAGTTCAGCTCGAGTATTCACCTTTCGAGCTCAACCTCGAGAGGAATGACGTACTGAAGACTGCAAGAGAGTTAGGGATCAAGATAATTGCTTACTCACCACTTGGAAGAGGTTTGTTGACTGGTAGATATGTGAGTGCCCTAAAAGTCTGCGATGTTACGACATCGATCTCCCTGATACTGAGGTTTTGGTGGAGTACTGATTGGGATTATTTAACAGAAATCACCCGATGACTTTGAAGAAGGAGATTTCAGGCGGTTTGTCCCAAAGTTAGTTCCACTGCGAGGTCGGCCCGAGAATCTGCTCAGGGAAGGATGTTCTTCGTGTTGTATGATTGACACGCAGGTACTCGAAGGAAAACTTCCCCAAGATCTTGAAGCTGGCGGAAGAGCTCCAAAATATTGGTAAAGAGTACAACGCGACGGCCGGGCAAGTGGCGCTCGCATGGCTCCTTGCTCAGGGGGAAGACATCATCCCCATTCCGGGAACCAAAAAAATCAAGGTCGGTGCAAAAGTATAATCTTTTGTTTCCCATCTTAATTAGAGCATGCATGAGCAGTATCTCGAGGAGAACCTGGAAGCTGCTCACATTACACTTGCCCCGCAGGCGGTCCAGAAAGTGCGAGCAATTGCTGAGGAGGCTGTGTGGGATGGTGATCGGTACCCCGCCCAGGCGGTGTCTCTGTTGTTTGGTGACACGCCGGCATACAACAAAGCCTGAGTAGGGGCCGAAGACGAGTAGGCTTTTGTGAGGGAATGTCTGCATTGTATATGTACTGATGGCAGCCGTTGTGTAAGTAAATTCAATGATGAGCCTATCAAAGCTGGACGAGTCGAAGTCGCTGTGCGTTTGTTTGCAAGTGTTTTCCCTAACGAGTCTTGGCGCATGTAAATTTCCTCAGTTATGCACTGTTCACTCCATGTACCTTTCCGACTTTCGTTTTCGTCTGAGGATCTCGGCGCCACGTCGCTAGACTATCTGGTATTAGAACCGTACCAGGTCGTTCGCCTTCCTCGACGAGCTTCGAGCATTCCTGCGAATCCCATGCCAAGGCTGGCAGGGGATCATCCTGAGCTTTTCGTTGTCTACCCACACAGCATTCAACATCACCGTCAACTGATCTACGCATGGCTCTCGCCAGGTCAATATTTCTCGGACGGGTTCCACAACGAACCAAGGCAATGTCGGTAGTGATGGCAGCCGGGTCCGAGGATTTACCATACAACTCGTTGTACGTGAGCAGGTTATCCTGTATGACGTGCAAGACGGCGTGCAGTTCGAACGACGGATGACAGTATCAATAAAACTGATTTCGGTAACGTATCATTCAACCCTACCCTTGTAATGTTTGTCCAGTTTAGTGATCATTACAATCAATGAGCGCGGTTCTTGTTGGACAACTGTACTATTACGGGTGGTCACGGTATCCGCTTCCCTTCTCTCATGGTTCAATCAACGGTACAATCCCTTCACGCTCTTTTGGTGTCCCTCAACAAGAAATCAGGCTAGCATCTGATTATTCTGGGAGCCGATGGCCAAGTCTTTCCTGTAAAGCACCAAGTCATTGTTCACGCGATGCCGCGAATCAGACTGCCCACCGCCTTGAATTCTCATGCCTATCAGTGGTTAGTAAAGCGATTGCGAGGCCGAATTGCATTTTCCAGGTCAGGGGGAGCAGAGACGTAACGGTTTACTTTTCATTTTTGGCTGTGCAAGACAGTTCTTGTCCATTGCGAATGCTGAGGGATGGCGGCGGCGTGGTGATGCCCTCACAGAAATTGCTGTAGGGGCGGATTCCGCACAGCCAGAATCGCTTATATACGGAGGGGCTATCGTTGGATTACTGTTGTCCATCCTCCGCGCCCTACATGCCGCTATACCAGTGGAAAGGTAAATTTACTCCCTTTCCACACTACATCCATCTGATGTACCTTTTAAAGTCTACACCTTACCTGTCTCACTTGCACTGTATCCAATTTACTCGGACGCAGTCAATCTCTCGCAGTGTTTAGCAGATGTATCCAGCTGTGCTGCAGATCCATTTAGTCCGGCTTGCGTTTCAAGCCTGAACATTTCGAACACGACCGCTATGTCAATGCTCCGTACGAGCAAAGGTTCCCCCGTTGTGGCCTTTCCCAATTCTACGGACGCAGCCACTGCGCTTTCGTACACTGGCTGTGTTAGCTATTGTGGAGAAGGTCAAGAGCCGTTCAGCTGGACTGTATTCTCGCAGGAGTATTCTGCATGGCTCCTGCCATATCTCGCTTTGCTCTCCCAGCTCCCTTTTGGTGCTCGACGCAGGACGGATAATCTTATGTCTGCGATCTTGACACTCGGCTCGCCAACCCTCGCTGGCTACTCGATATATGTGACCCTCCTTAATGCACGATGGGTCAATGACCAACTTTTTGCAGGGATTGACTATCCAAGTACCGCAGTCCGCCAGTCTGTGGTGCGGGTTTTGACCAGTCTTCAACAGGTCCTTTTACGCGCTCACCCTGGGGAATCTGCTCGATTCGAGTCTCTCGTCATTCACCCGGATAATGATGACTGGTGGACTACACTTGCAGCGGAACTCGATTACTCACACACGTGGTCAATCGCTTCCGCAACATCGATCACCTGGGTGGTCATTACCTATCTGCTCACTGTTGCCGACTCTCTCTCCAATGTTACGGACAACATCAACTCCAACGGACAGGGAACAGGTTCGGTGTGGCTTTGGCTATTGCCAATTGTTGTGGGGTGGTTGGTTCTTTCGCCTCAATGTGACTACACGCGCGTGCACGACGCGTACGACAAGGCAAATAGACAGGCGTTTGTAGCAGATTCCCGTGACCCCAGTGCAGCTCCTACCCAAGTCACCTCCAATTTCGGTTTGACCATCCGCCCTAGTCCGGATTGGAAGCTAGACGATAGAAACATCACTTCCCCAGACGAGTTGCGAATTCCTCCGGTATTCAACTATGCAAGAACGTTGTCGTGGTCTCGGACTGTCTACGTGACCTCGCTCTATTACCGTGCAGCTTGGCGAAAGTCGAACCATCGTGTTGGCGTCGACGGCGAGCACATTCCCTGGAATGCGCGCAATGATGTCCCCAGACAGAGCCGACTAGGGAACCGTGATCAGATCATTCGTTACTGCCACCCGGATGATCACGAATCCTCCGGACCTAATATTCTTTGGCCCCGAGGCGTATTCTTTAACATGATCGTGGCATCCCTCATGTCGCTGCAGCTGCAATGGGGGACAACAGGCGCAGCCATTCTCGTAGTCTGGTTCACCCCTACCATCGTAAGTGGTTCCCCACGGAGAGATGATCCAAGTGACTCAACATCGACATCCTAGGGATTCGGGTGCCGTTCTCTCGCGTACTTGATATATGGGACACTTTCTACCGCAGTGTGGATTTTACTTGTTTCGTCCAGTGTACTTGGATACTATGCACATCATCTGATTGACGACCCGCCTACCCCTGACTTGGAAAGCGGCGGGCAACGCACATCCTCCATACCTTCCAAACTCCTTAAATGCATCCCGACATCTAGGATCAGAGGCAATTGTTCTGAAATCTCAGAGGGAGTAGACGGTGCTGCTATACCATTGCAGGAAATTCAAGCCCCTAGTGTTGGTGCAGCAGGAGAAAATATACTGCCCAACACCGATTTGGACGAACCTACGAGTATCACCACAATCAAATACCTTAACACAACGCGGATGCATTTGCAGACGATTGCGCGGGTTGCGGATTGGCTACGGTGGATAGGAAAATCAGTCGCCATCATCAATGCGATTGGAATCGTCGCCAATTCGGTTTTCCAATATGCGGGCGTGTACGATAATTGCTATTGTGATTCGAGCGTCTACACCTGGGGCTCCTCCGCGTTTTCTGTCATTACTCCTATCGCAAGCGACATCGATTTGGCTAGCAGTGCTTGGATAGGTGCGGTGGCGCTTGCTTTGACTTGTTGCGCGTTTTTTGTCGGTACGATTTATCTCGTACGGGATTCCTTGTCTTCCTAGTTTATTTTGGTATTTAAGGACTTTCAGTAACTCCTTAGTGTTCCCTACTTACAGGGTGGATTCTATGACGAATGTATTTATACTTGCAGTATGTGCTAGTAGGACTCGGTCGTGGAATAAACTTCTAATATCACTCTTGAAGATCCGAAGATCATTTCAAGTTCTCTTCCGATAGGGTCGGAATTACATATATCACACGATGCACAACCAAAAATGACCTGGCACCTCCTTGGACGATTCGGTCACCGAGCTAGCATGATCAACCCATTGTATAAGCTCAACTCACCCGCGAATGCCCCTGTCTGCATGGGGTTCGAATAACAGGTCGTATTTTGACATCACCCAACCGCAATGGTGCCTCGTCTTCTCCATTGCTGCCAGCATCAATTGAACCTTGGAATGCTCTTTGCTTAAGTCAACCTGTCTGCTAGATCCACCAGGAGGGAGCCGAAGGTTCAAGTCAATGTTGTACTACCAGGTCCGGCTCGGTGCCATGTGCCCAATGGTCCACAGGAAACCTTGTAGTTCAGGATTAGCCTGAATATACTAATGAACAGAGCGGAAACAGGGATAAATGGGGATGTACTGACCTTGCCTGGTAGACATTGGGTGTCCAAGGATGTGGAATTTGGAGGGCACACCGCACAGGAGGATCATTGGTTGAGATATAGCGTATATGTAAGCTCGGAAAATGTCAACCCACCAACATCGATCACTTGAGAAGTACCGCGAAACGACGCGCTATCTGGAATGGGCCGATGTCGGAGACTCGAATTGGCGACTCATAACATGCTGTATACGTCACCTATCCGAGGAGATACGAAGAAACCACCGATGATCTCTGTTCTTACCCTGGCGAGGCGTCACATTCAACTTTGTTTGGGGTGAGCTGATTTGGTTAACCGATGGTAGGAACAATCCATAAATAACGGCCGCGACCGGACAGTCGGAATTCAGCAGTCCATGACAGCAGGCAATGGCAATACGCAGGAAATCCCCGTTGTCCGTGACTCACCAGAATCCATGGGATAACCATATGGACAGCTCGGACCCGCCGGACCCGAAGGTGAGGGGGAAAGCCGCCATCAGTGCCATCTGTTGCTGTGCAGACATTTTCCGGAGTGTTCAAAAGCATATTCCCCACTCCCACGGCAGTGGAGCAGGGTTCTTGTCGGGCAGAAATGCGCATAACAGCTGTGGTGAGGAGTCGGCAATATTTGGAGCCCGAGCCCCCACGGTGTGGCACGCCCAAAGTGGAAAACTCCGCCAGACGGTCTGTGATAGTTGCACACAGCTTGACTGCGCCTCTGAAAAAGCCACGATATCCAAACGTGGAGGTTCCAGTGCGGACTTTACCCATGGAATGGTTATGGCGATCATAGACCTCCGAGCATGTTCTCATCGTCTGTTGCCGATACCGATGTTCGCCAATAAACGTCTTTACAATAATGGGATTCTCTCCAAAGCCGCCCAAGCATCGGCGCCGATCTAGATGACCGCTTTGAGAACCTGATTGATGATGTAGGCTCCTATCAGCTTGTCCATATCTACCGGGGCTCCATTGGACATGAATCCTCTGAGCATTCGGGACTACAAGGACGAACTCTAACATGATAGGACGAAACACTTGCCATATAAAAACAGGTGTGTGCGCCAGGCAAGGCAAAAAGGCTGGTTTTAATGACGGGGCCTCGAACAGTCAGGACCGGGACAATGGGGTGATGATGATGCAATTTGTCACAGGATGAACCTTCAAACCTGAAATGAATGGGAACGTTCACACGACGGTTGCGTTGTTCGGCTCACATCTACGTATCGCCTTTACATCTGAAATACAGTGGCGCTATTGAGTACGCTTCGTTCAGGAGGAGTCCAGGTCATGGATACATATTAAACACACCGGGGGTGGGACCAACGGGATGCTAGGAAATCAGCCGATCTAACTGCGAGAGTCACCATGCGTGAGTGCTGGCGCAAAAACGTGGAGAGATTGGGCAAGTACACGAGGCCTATGGCCCCTGCCGTGCTCAAACAGGACAATGATCTCCCATCTGAGTGGTATATCAAATGTTGAAAGACAAGCCAGTCTGAATCTCGACCGCCGGGGACCCGTTTTCGTAACTTACTTAAGTAACGCCGTTGCGGTTGTTGGAGTTGTGAAACTTGTTTTCATTGCTGGGGATGAGGATGAATCCAACAGGCCCCTTGAAGGTTGTACACCGCCTTCGGAAGACGCTCAAGGGGCTCTCTGATTGGTCGAGGAGCACTCGAAAAGACCTGAAGGGTGGCATCCTAGTATTCGCTCGGCGGAGCTGGTAGTCTACCGGAATCACGGGGTTTCGGCGACAGAGAGATCTTTTGCTTGCAAAAATGGCGCAAAACGACTCACCAAAGGCATGGATCAGGCAAATGGCCCGTTTCAAAGGCAGTGATGGCAATAATCTGGCAGGCTCAGGAATTGAGGTGGCGCTTACGTCATGTTCATAGGTTTGGTCGCCTTTCTCAGGTGTACCACTTGAACAGCAGCGCGTGCGCATGTTTGATTTACCCCCTTTTCTTCTCTCTCTGCCCAAGTAGATTGTCGTGTTCTAATGTCGTCTCTGCTCTAATTGACTACAACCTCCTCATCTTACGCCAACCACCTCATCTTTGCCATGTCCAATGACATCCAGAAGGCCGACCAAATCGCTCACAGGTTCTACTCAAAGCTCTGTCTCGTCGTGAGCAATGCTAGGACCACCGCTGAGCCAAAGTCCCAGAGCAAGGTCGACAAATGGGTGTGTCTGCTGCCCTATATCTCGCTGACCTTCACTCAGTCACAATCTGTCCCTTCATAACCCTTTCAGTTCAATCTCGAGACACCCGACACTGACATCTTCAAGGATCACCTCAGAATTTATCGTGCTGTCTCCTGCTCTCCCTCTCCGCCGCCTTTCGAGCTACAGGTCTTGCTGTCCGTTCCCGAATTGACCAGCAATCAAGTCCTTGTCTACCTTGCCCCTGATTCGTCTCGTGTCCGCATGGATCCCACCCCACAGCATATCCTTCTCGAGAACTGGCTCGTCGCTTTCTCTCCTGCCTACACTCCTCCCCAACACAGTGTTGAGCCAAGCGATGTCGCTCCTTCCACTATCTATAAACATGGCATACCCCTCTTTCGCAGTTTATTCTGTCTTCTCCGCATTCTTCCCTCTTGGAAACTCTTCAAGAAGCTACGACGTCGGATGAGCACCCCCTATCGCAATGGAAATCTCACTATTCAGCTCCGGATCAAATCTCTGGAAGACCATCCCACTGACATACTCGATTTCGGTAAGTCCCATGTGCTGTCATTCCAACCCTAAAAACCACGAGGTGCTCATGCCCGTCTTTGCGTGCTTGAATTCACTGGGTCTTTATAACACTTGGTAGACGCACCTCCTGCACCAAATACACCCCCTCTCCCTTACGAAACACAAACATTCCCGTCCATCCCTCATCCGATGGGCACCCTCAGTCTCACAGCCAAGTACCTCACCTCCCCCAACTTTCAGCTTGACGAACTCGAATCCTTACTCTCTTCTCGGTTTCTGTCGTTGGATGAAGGTCCAGACTTTACTCCAACATTGGTAAAGAACCAGCAGCGTGACTCTATGTCAGGTCTTCCAGGTAGTCTTCGTGCTTCCCTTCCTAAGTCGCCTCCCTCGTCTATTGCGGGCCACTTTGTGTTGCCTGCTGCCCACTCTCGCACGAATTCCTTGCCAAGCAGTCAAAGCCCTCGGAGTGCGGCGTTGCCGCTGAGCCGAACATCGACCAACATGGTCACTGCTGGGTCAACCTCTGCCTTGTCCGTCACATCCTCACGTCCAGAAGGGAGTGCAGCGTGGTCAAAGGAAGATGGGGCACCCTTAACTTGTGTCGCTGCAAGGATCCGCAGGGAGAGCACCAGCACTACAGCAAGGAGCACCCTTGTGGGTGATATCCTTTTTTGGCACAACCCCCTTCCACTAATGTCTTTTAGGATCTTCCTTCTCCTCTGCCCATTCGCAGACCGAACATCAATCCAGTCCATCCGTTCAAGTCTTCGACACTTTCCTCGGGGTCGCCTTCTATCCACTCTCCTTCTCCTTCCCTTCGCCAACCTTCGCCACTCACCAGTGGCGTTGCCCTTCCCAGCCTTCCAGCACGCCCAACGCAGACTTCACCTAATTCTTCTCGTGTGCCACCCTCCCCAATCTGCGTAAACAGACCTTCTCCACCATTCGCACCATCCAGTCTTGGCGATCGCCGCTCACTTGCCTCCGCGGAAGGCGAGGACACCTCGCCACGTCTGCCCTCTCGTAAGCGCTACTCGAGTAGCTTTGGACACCGATACGCCACATCTGGAGGTGCTACGAGCGACGGAAGTCCAGGGAGCACCGCTGGTGTGGAACGCAAAGATGGTGAACGTTCCGGGGGGAGCGGCACAGGAGGTGGTAGTAATGCACCTCCCTTTTTGGGTGCAACGACGGACGACGACGATATTTCGATTTTCGTGCAAGAGATCGCCGCGCGAAAGCCACTCGCGTCAGTGGCTGCGCGGCAACCGCTACTCGTGCCGCCTGATATTTTGTCTACCAGATTACCCGTTTTAACGTCGAGCCCTGGCACGTTGGGTCGGCATGGCATACCGGAGCCCGTTGTATCGGCCGCTTCTGGGCCGGGGTCTGCGTCTGCTTCGAGATCCACTGGAGCTGGCGCGGCTCTGGGATTGGGACTGGTCGCGGGTGAGCACTCACGACAATCTTCGGAGAGAATGAATGCGAGCGACGGGGAGTCGAAACGGTCCTCGACGTCGATGGGACCTATGTTGACGCGGGAAGCGGAGGTGGACGAGAAGCTAAGACATATGCATGAGGTGTTTCTAGCGTCGCTCGAGGGTCTCGGAAGTGGGAGCAGTCGGAGACGGAACAGCACGAGTGGTGGATCTGGGTCTGGATCCGTGAGTGGACTAGTCAGGGGAGAGGAATCCGCGCCTATTTCACGGCCCAGTAGTCGGGGAGCTGGCGGGTTGGGGTTTGGGCTTCCGAGCGGGCTTGGGAGAGAAAGACATTCTGGTTCATTGAGGTCTACGAGTGCAGTGGAGACCGGGAGTGGCGCGCAGGGTGGACATCGAGGGTGATTCGCCGCGGCGGTTGCATGGTGAGTGAGTAAACGGATGTGCAGTCCGGTGCACGGGCACGAACGAGTGTGTAGCAGGTGGTCATCAAGCCGAATTTCCACGACACGTACATTATCTGACCTTGGTCTCTTTCCCTTCCCTCTTTCCCCTCTGTCTTTATGATCCTATCTCGCTCTGTCCTTATATGCCTGTATCCGCCGACCTTGTAGCACAAGAACCCTCCGCACATATTCACATACATATGTTACCTCATCCACACATGCATGTCTTTCAACTATCATTTCATCTAACTCTTATCGTAGTTGTTTTTTTTTTTCACTTACATCTCGGCTGTAGTACAGTTATCGCTACTTGGGAGGATAGCAGTCGCCGGGGCGAGCACGCCCGTCGCACGCGATATTGATACCCGCGACGTGCCCTGCTCGTGTTTATTGTAATCTTTTGTCCGCGACCATTCTGTAGACTGCAAACTTCAGCGTGCATAACCGCGATGTACTTGTGGACTGATTGATGATGGTAATGTTATGATTTTCCCCAGATCTTTATTCCAAATCTCGTCATCATAGATATCATAGACTCCGAGTCGCTGTCCCACTATTTAAATAGCCCCACTTGACTCACCCACCTGCCGCCAATTGCAGCCGTACTCCTCATGTCTTTCAACTTATCGTCATCCTTTCACTGCCAGGGTGGAGGGAACCTACCGCCGCTCCCCCGCCCTGGTTGCCGTCGACAACGCCTCATCCTCTACGCAACAAGTCTTCCCTCGGCTCGCCACAAATGAGGAGGAGTTCAGTATCTTGTATCGGGAGTGGTACGGTGCCTACATGCGTAACCCTCTTACTGCGGGACCGCCCCCTGCGCCATTTCTGACATCAGCGCCGCTGCATCCACCCCCTCGCGGGCCTCGCCCTCCACCGCAAGTCCCAACACCTCGAGCAAACCCTTCTACCTCATCGAGAAGTATCGGGAAGTCCCTTGCTGCCAAACCGGATACGTTCGATGGCGATAAATCGAAATACGTCCAATGGTGGCGCACCATTCGTCTCTACCTCGCGGGTTTTGAGGAAGAACCAACTGATGAGCAGAAAATCATTATCGTCCTGTCCTATATGAGGGGAAATAACGCCGCTGGTTGCTTTGCGGACTTCTACGTCACTCAAGGCCTTCTCGGCTCCTCCAATTTCGCCGAGTTCTCTGCCAAGATTCGCGATTCCTTCCAGCCGGCTATGCTTCAAAGGACCGCCGAAAAGAAGCTCTTTTCCATGAAACAAGGCGAGGAGACCATCGAGGATTTCATTGTCAAAATGGAGCTTCTCATCATCCAGGCCAACTACAACCATCTCTCAG
This sequence comes from Rubroboletus satanas, assembly GCA_038090635.1. Classification (NCBI taxonomy): domain Eukaryota; kingdom Fungi; phylum Basidiomycota; class Agaricomycetes; order Boletales; family Boletaceae; genus Rubroboletus; species Rubroboletus satanas. Next base: position 12,858 of record JBBPNB010000120.1, read on the forward strand.
ACGGCCGCCTTCTTATCGATATTCTTCGTAACGGTGTTCACAATGAAGTCGTTGAGTACGTCGAGCGTTCCCGCCCCGAACTTCTTGAGTCTTCCTCGTTCTCCAAATGGGAAGATGCTCTCGTCAAGGCTGATCGAGTCCTGCACGAAAGAGCCGAACGAAAGCGAGAGACTTCAGCCAATCTCCCTCCTCGATCTTTCGCCCCTTCTTCAAAATCCTCTACTTCTTACCTCCACTCCACCGTCTACCTCCAAACCCTCCGATACCCACCCGAATGATGGCCTCAACAGCGTTCGTAGATATCTTGACTCGAAAATCGCAGTTGAAGTATGCCAGGAGCGGTGCATTGTCGCGAGCGAGTCCCCGATCACGAAAGAGTTGGGAACATGGTTAGAAGCTTGGTCGGGTTCCGGGTATTTGAGTGCAAGCGTCCTGGAGTATGCCAAAATTGATTGCCAGCCTACCAGCTAGCAGCTGTCTGAACCTCCGCAATGTCAAACCAATTCAGTTAAGAATCTTCATGACAGAGTCCGTGAAGAAGGCGTTCACCACCCCCTAACCTAACCTTATGCACATTGTAGGGAATCGGGTTTACGTATTCCGAAAAACTTTCCAGCACACAAGTGTTACTGGCACAAGGGTGCGAGCAGAGAAAGTCAGAAGGTTTCTATGGTTTATCCGAGCGGCAGATTCATCATAGCAAGGGGTCCACGGCGAGCGCCTTGCCAGTACTAATGGCTTATTATTGGGGTGACCATCTGAGGCTGACTTTACAAGAGCATCACACAAGTTCACCGACAACCCTTAGGCCTCGGCCTCAGATCTCAAGAGACCCCACTGACGAGTTACTTGGTATCCCTCGGTGCCCTCGGCGACAACAAACACAAACGTATACGTTGGACATCGCAAAAGATAGTAGTCGGATTAATCTGCTACCTCTATGATGGGATTATACTGGTGAGCACGTCTAAGTACTAGAGCACCATCGTAGCCATTCGTATGGTACAAAAGCATGGTCTCAGGTAACTTATATAGCCCTTCCAGGCAACGGACGACGACAACGCACTCTGTGTTCACCATGATCCAGCCCTGGTCACCAGGACGCTCTCGCGCGAGCAACAGACAGTGGCATTCATCCCCGGCCTCAACAAGGACGACATCGCCTCTAGAATGGAAATTGACAATGCCGAGCCTGTATTCGTCCATGTGACCATGTGGAACGTCCGCGCCGACCAAAAAGGATTCCAAGTTATGGGGTGTGACCGTGTAGCCAATGTCCTGGCCAACATTGTCCTCGAGAACGTTACATCGCGCCGGAACCACAAGCATCCTGATCACCACGCCAAGCTTGGTGACTTCGTACGACGGATGACGACGTTTAAAGATATTAACAGGGATCCGAGGATCAAGTTTTGAATATGACCTTGGGGAAGACGACAAGGCTCGGGAGTAAGGGGAGGGCTGTCCAGCCCATGCGAAGAAGGAAGCGTCTGTACATTCATTGGCGATGACAATCATCAGCCTATACCACGCCCTGTCGGCTTCACCGTACGCAATCGGCAGACTGACGTTGAATAAACCAAGAAGAGAGTAAGCAGTATCTTCAATCTTCATCGTCTTTCGTTGTGACGCCCATGCCATTTTCTCTGCGACCCTGTCGCAGGAGGGCAAGAAATGCCATAGGTCATCGTGTGGGATCCTTGTGACCGTTTCAATGGCACTCCAGATTTCCTTGATAGCTTTATCGCCCCGGTCATTCATCTCCCGGCAGATGGGCTTCCAATCCTTTCCATAGAACCTTATCACCTGTGGAGCAAGGAGCTCCTGTAGAGTCCAGCCTCTCGTGAACCAAGGCTCCGATTCGAAGTCGTCTACAGTCAATGACTGGGCGAGATGAATGATGCACACAGTAGCGATACTGTACCAACGGTACATTGAGCGAATCGCCTCATCCAGTTCGACGCTGCTTTCCTTGTTGATGCAGCACGTATCCGACCAGACATAGCAACAGTCGTAGTCGCTGCTAGCCCTTTGGCAAAATTTGAGCAGCTTCTCGTATCCGATCGTGGGGTTTTCGGTTAGGCGTCGCTTCTCCACCATGTCGTGATACAGAGGCTCATCATCTCCCCAACGGTGGGAGAATATGGCGAACTTGAACAACCCGCGGATGTACTAGAAACACGAAATAAGGGGTTTGTGGGAAGCATCGTAGGACGACCTCTTACTGCATCTCGGCGTATATCTACGATTTCATCACCCTGCCTTCGCAAATCCCAGTTGTCACGGGACGGGTTGCCTGTGTCACTGCGCTGCTTGAATCGGGCAAATACATGGGGATCTTCTCGCAGTTTGCTTTCCACTCTGGATCTCTCTGCTTCCCAGAACTCGGTCCTAGTAACAAGCGCCATGTCGCTGATCCGCAGGAGGCGTGTAGGGAGGTAATTCAGAGCATATCGTTCACAGTTTTCAAGAAGCTGTTGTCGAAATTTGTCCATTTGTGCTGTGGAACTGGCAAGGCTATCGGGTAAGCAGAGGACCCTTGGTGGCAGCGAAGGATAATGAGAATGATTATGGGCAGTTTCTTGATCGTGCCTCCAGGAGGAAAGAAGGAGGTCGTGCAGAGACGGCTTCGGCTGCTGGGGGGACCCGGGGGACATCGGTTGCGTATTTGCTAGTGAGTGAGTTTGATGATGAACTCTTTTCAAGGATTCAGGTAGACCTGCCTCAGCTCTGATGTCGCCCACGTGCCATGGACCTGCCACACAGCATGCGGTCTCCGAGTCGCAAGAGACTTTCTGGAAGATCTTGTCAGCGTGTTTATATGCTGTTATTCAAGGCAAGGTCTGCGGTTTTTCCATGGCAGTACACAAGCCTGAGCATAGCTCGTCACGCATCGAAAACTCTTGTCAGCGAGTCAGCGGGCCCCAGCGACCAGGGAATGCAGTTACATACATAAGGTCCAAGTTTTCGCTCGGCTGGTGACTCGAAAATGTTCGTAGATGTCTGAGTATCAGCAAACTGAACAGACAAAGCCGCTGGAGGGAAATCCGGAGGTTGTACTTTATGGAGAGCACAGGTCTAGTTGGACACTCCAGTGCCACGGCTGCTCGGCCGGTGACATCCGGGATGACGTCGACCACAAGCTCACTGGTAACTGGGACCGCATCAAACAAAACACGTTCTAGTTTACCATCAACCTCATTATGACCACCTCGCTCGACTATCTCAAACAGACGGGGACGACCGTTGTCTCAGACTCTGGCGAATTCGAGTGTGAGCTCCAACAGCCCCTATTCTCGTCAAAGTGCTCATGAGCCTGCTGAATAGCTATTAGTGTGTACAAACCACAGGTAACGACATCTTCTCAAATCTGGATGCATGGCGTTGATTCTCGTTTGAATTTTAAGGATGCCACGACAAATCCGACTTTGCTTCTCGCTGCGGCGAACAAACCACAATATGCGCACTTGGTAGATTCCGCTATCAAATATGGCAAGAGCAAGGGCGGAACGCCTCATGAACAGGCGTGCTTGGCTATGGATCGCCTCGTGGGTCCCTGGAATATATGCTTTTTGCATGCCGTATTCGAAACTGTTGACTCTGACGCTAACAGCTGGTCGAATTCGGGAAGGAGATTTTGAGCATTATCCCTGGCAGAGTCTCCACTGAGGTTGACGCTCGTCTCTCGTTCGATTCAGAAGCGACGAAGAAAAAGGTGGGCACGTGTTAGTATTGTTCATGGGCTTATTCCACTCTATTAGGCAAGGGAACTCATCACGCTCTACGAGTCCGTTGGGATCAACAAAGAGCGTGTTCTCATCAAAATAGCGTCGACGTGGGAGGGCATTCAAGCTGCCAGGGAGCTTGAACAGTCTGATGGCATCCACTGCAACTTGACACTTCTGTTTGGGTTTCCCCAGGCTGTCGCATGTGCTGAAGCTGGTGTCACACTCGTCTCTCCATTCGTTGGACGCGTGCGTTAACACTTGATTCCATACATGAGAAGCCACTCACCCATCGGTAATATAGATTCTTGATTGGTATAAGGGAGCAACGGGAAAGGACTACGAGGGCGACGATGATCCTGGAGTCCAATCCGTGAAGAAGATATACAATTACTTCAAGCAACATGGTTACAAAACCATCGTCATGGGTGCCAGTTTCCGAAACGTTGGTGGTCTATATACCTTCCCGACTCACACTCGTAACATTTCCTTCCATAGGTGGAAGAAATCAAGGCTCTCGCTGGAATTGACTTCCTCACTATCTCTCCGAAACTGTTGAAAGAATTGAAGAGCTCCTCCGAACCTGTCCCGAAGAAACTAGACCCAGAGAGAGGTAAGTGAGCCATCAAATATTATCTGGTCTACTCACTGATTGCCTGTAAACTTCCGATAGCTGCTCAAGTCGAGCCCATTCCCCGGGTTTCCTACATCAACAGTGAGCCCGAATTCCGCTGGGCCCTGCTTCAAGATGCGATGGCCTTTGACAAGCTGCACGAAGGCATCAAAAAGTTTGCAGAGGATGGTGATACATTAAAGAACGTTTTAAAGGAAAAGTTGCAGGCAGCTTGACTGCCGTTTCAAAATTTTCCCCGGCTCTTTTTTCTTGTATCTTGGCAGATACTTAGCAACTGTACTACTACTGGAGTTGTATTACTCTCCGAATGCCGCGCTCGTCAATCGTCTGCAATAAGGTACTGGGGTGGCTGAGCCTGTCGCCGTTCGGTGAATTGTCGGACTAAAATCGTTGATTCGTTGGTACGAACTCTTCAGTGGTCGACTCGGCCAACACCGTTATGTTCTTCGACCTGAACGTCCCTGTCGTCGCTCACCAGGTTCATGGAGCTGCGCTACAGTCCAAAAAGAACAAAGGGAAGCAACCGCAAGCGATTAGCACTGTCGTATTCACCCCAGCTCAAGTCGCAGCCATCGAAGCTCGTATCGATCTTCTCGTGCATTGTCAGTCTTTCATTTTATTTTTTCATCTCCCTTTGACTTTTCAAATGACAGTAGGATACACCGTCATCGCCCTCAACCAGACAGTCGAGAAGAAAATAGACCCCAAGACGCATGTCAACATCTTGGACGCGCTGTTGCCCCAACTGAAGAATAGGACCGGTATCGTGTTTCTGAAGCGATTGACGATCAGCATCGACGAAGACAGCGAGAAAGGGTTTGGTTTGGTGCCTTTCTTCACCGTATTACCTCCTGCACACTTGGGCTGATCGTTCTCCCCTGTTCGTTAGACGAGTGCCAATGCATCCATCACCGACGCATATGACCTCATCGCGCTCGCCCCTACGACCGCAACTACGTTTTCTGTAGCATGTTTGACGCATAGTCTACCTTCGCCGTTGACGGCTCACATCATTGCGTTACCCCTCACCCTACCACGACTGCCATTTCGTCTCAAGCACACGCTTGTTCGTACAGCCATCAAGAATGGCGCTGTTTTCGAAGTGAACTATGCGGGCGCTCTCGGTGACCCCGAATCCAGCCATGCGAGCCTCGGAGCAAACGACACCGGGCTCACAGCGAAACGAAACTGGTGGGCCGCTGCACGAGAGGTCGTCCGGGTCACAAAAGGTAGGGGAATGATCGTTAGTGGCGGGGTTATAGGAGAAGGTGATTATAGAGGTCCAAGGGACGTTCAAAACCTGTGAGTTTATCCTCGAATCGCATCACGTCGTCCCAAGGCGCGTCTTAATTCCCGTTATACGACTCGGACCCGCAGGGTCACTCTACTTGGTTTGGCCCAGAATCTGGCGCACGACGCGTCCACCGTCGCGCCCAAATCCCTGGTTTTACGAGCCCGTGAGCCTCTCCGCGCTTCGCATGCCTAGATTTCCTCACATTCTTGATGCATATACTATTCAGAGACACGGAAAACGTACCGCGCCGTCCTCTCTGAACCCAGGATAGTGGTGCCGATAACATCCAGCGAGCCCACTCAGGGTACGGAGTCGAATTCCACTGAGGTCGCACAGGCCAATGCTCGATCGTCCACATCGGACGGTCCACCAACTACCGAACCGAGCGTGCCCGCCCCACATCCTCCGGTGAAATCTGGGGATAGTCACCCTGCCACCAAGAAGCGCCGTCGTGAACCCGAATCTGACACTGTCGGATCGGCAGCGACATCCAAAAGTGCGAAAGCGACTGCTGCCGCTGTAGATCGCGATGTCGCCGACGGTGCGCCGGCGCGAAAAAAGAAGAAGAAAAAGAAGGGTAGTGTCACTCAGAAATAGTTTGTCTTCCATCGATCGTCGACATCGACAATCAATACCTTCTTCTCGGTTTATCTCTGTTCCATTCAAACTTGCCATCGATAGGTCATCCCTCCACAGATCCCATTTTGAACCAACGAAAATGCTACCTCTCAGAGATGCGTATGGATGCAGTGAGCAAACATTGGGAGGGAAGAGCAAGCTGCATGGATGTAGCTAGCCCATCACGGAGACTCATGCTTGATACATAGCAATCCGAATAGGTATGTAGTACGCTGCTAGCATTGGGCACAGAAGCACTCTCGCCAGACTTAAAACAAGGATGTTCGTAGCCTCCACGAGGCACGCACAAAGACTTCCTCGGAACACCCACATAACACCATCTGCTGGCATCTGGATTGATCGGTAGATCTTCTACGTCATACAGTGGCACAGAGATGAGTGATCAACTAGAGGAGAATGGATACCTTGCACAAATAATGTGACAGTCCCTTGACACTGTAGAAGTCAACCCGACTGTCGCTCTCCGTAAGTAGCTCGTCCAGCAGATCCTCCGGGTCGGCCATAACAACACAGAGATAGGCTGTTAACTGGGCGAGAATGGAACGCATGACTTACAGCGCGCGTGCGTAGACCGTGTCATTCGAAAATCACAATAAAAGTAGGCCAGGAGTTCTGCATCATCCATCGTGTTATTGAGGTCATTGATGATGAAGGAACTATAAACTGGTCAGCATCTCTGCTTCATTAATATGAAGCGTAAACGCACGCTAAAACCGATTTTCCATCACCGGGTGTGATCAACTTTGTGTCAGGAACAGAAACGCTCAGAACATAGCAAAGCACACCTTTCCCTTGCAACCACAGAAACGAGTCAGTCCCCTCCCTCCAGGACCTATACGCATACATAGCAGGCAAACCACAGGCACGTGTCGGATATCGATGAAATTTCTCGATGTTTTTTAAAATTTATTCATTTTCTGAGCTAGGTGTGTGATGTCGCCGTTCAGAGTGGGTTATGCCCCCAGGAATTAACTGTACATACTGATGATTTCCTTCCTCTGACTTTCTATCGCGAAGTTCTTGGTTGCTGTGGGTTGAGATTGACCATGTTCTTGCGCGACCCTCCCTAGTATAGCTGAAGGTCAGCCTAGATAACAAACCCGTCACGGGGGACAACACTAGCTCGATTTTAGAAGGCATGGCCTTTCTGGGGTCTTCCTTCTCGTAGTTTCTGTGTAATGCTGTCGTGCACGAGGCTCATACCAAACACTCGGCACTCACCAAACGTCGGTCGTGTGAGGCTTGTGGGCATGGAACAGCACAATAGCCGCATCGATGTCGTCTTCTTCGTAGGTGTATTTCGTTGGGGTGAACCCAGAGAACGCCTGTACTTCACGATCGAGTCGGATATTGAGGATTTTCTCCATCTCTCTCAATGTATCCAAACACGTTTCCAGTGGTTCAGCACTGGACAACCAGTCCACCAAACGGTCATCGAGCATATAACGGCGACGAAGCCGTGGACCGTCGAGTATTTCGAGGATGGCTCGAGAGGCATCGACAATTGTTTGGAAGTCTGTCTGACACCTCTGGCAGTGGAATACCGAGATGTAGCGTTTCGGACTTGCTGCGTGGCAAGCACTATTGACTGTAGGACACCCCTTGCAGAGTCCATGGAGCCGTGGCGATTATAACCTCAAAGCCGATAACAAAAAGTTAGACAAACAAGATAGCAAATACAACTTGAATCATGGCCGCGGCTCTCTCACAGCGCTCAGAAGAGTCAGACACCAGATTTGCATGGCCTCAGGTTGGGAGTTATCATGCGGTGTGAATTTGATGTCCTCGACTTCTTCCTCCAGCCCAAATTGGCTCCGTGGGCGCCCTCAACCCATTCCGTCTCCTCAACGGTGGCTCGCGCATCGGCACGATACTGAACCACCTCACAACCCGATCTCCTGCAACGGCAACTTTCAACCAATACATTCGGGATCCACACTAGTGTTTTTGCTCTTATAGAGGCGGTAAGCTCTGCGGCAAACCAATCTCCATTTTAACATTACATCTTACCATGTACAGGAGAACTTGTTCCTGTTACTAAGACTCTAAGATGGTGTTCAGGTTGCACAAATCCGCCACCCCCTTGGGCGAGGCAGAGAGCATGATTTTCGAGGGATCGGAACAGCCAAACGAAATAGAGACCATCGCTGGACAGAAACGAGCCTCCTCCATAACGGATACAGCGACAGCGCAGAAAAAGCACTCATCTGTACCTCGTGGTGAAGTCTTTGAGAGCGGAGGATCACGCCAGGTATTAGGAAAACAACCCTTTACCTGAGCAATGACACAAAACTCACAACTACTTCACAGCAGCCGTCCGGCAACTTCGAATGTGTAGATCACGGTGAGGGACAGGATGTAGTGGGCCAGGAGAATGTTGTGAGTGGGATTCTTTGCCGGATTGGCGAGCAGTCGTAAAATCTTGCAGTGGGCAGAGAACGTAACCCCGATCATAATAGTACTTTTCCACGAGTAGTGACACAAACTCACAACTGCTTCACAGCAGCCATCCGAGACCCCCGAACATGCATACCGCGGTAGAGAGCAGGATGCAGCGGCCCAGGAGATTGTTGTGAGTGGAGTTTTTCGCTGGGTTGGCAACCACTGGTTGACAGCTTGCATCAAAACATCTATTTGCCCACTAAACCAGTCGGAAGACACTGAATGCATGGAGGTCGCCCAAATTCCCAATTCGGACCCATGCTACACCTCCGAGGTACCCATACGTATGAACCAACTTAAGACAGGCCCAGGGTCCACGCACCACTTTTCCACTGATACGGAATCTCCAACCCAGCTCCGCTTGCAGAATTCTAAGCTCCAGGAGGACCTTAACTCTGCAAATTCCGAGCTTAGGTCGCTCAAGCGTCAATTAGAGCGGCTCAACAGGGATAATTTAGATCTCCGGGCGAACCATTACTCCACAAAGAATCATATTAGGTCGCTTCAGTCCCAGTTGAACGACATGGAGTGTGTTACCTCCACAGCAGATATACACGCCGACCATGATATCGTCAAGAAACTCGATGAGCTCAATGAGGAGGTGTTTCAGACTTCGATGGCGATGGCAGAGTCGATCGAGTGTTCCCCGTATCGGAATGCGACGGAGAAACAGGCAAGGGAGAACATCCCGGTGCAAAAATATGTTTTGGAATCCATCGGCCAGGACTTTCTGGACCACTTGGTGGCGGCGAAAGGGCACAAAAACCTTGGATCGTTCCTACAAATTGCATTTCAAGCTTACCTTGCACATCGACTGTGTCGTATTGTGTTCTCGTGGACCGACGAACAGACACTCAACGAAATCATTGAAGAAGCATACAGGCGGTTGCGGGAAGCGGGTGAGGTTACTGGGTGCTTGACCGTGATCAAATATTCCTGCTAACTCGCGGAAACAAAACTGAACAGAGGTACAAGCCATGTCTGGGCGTTGGCGTTCCCTTACACTTGCCTATATCTCACCCACATGGATCAAGAACCCGACCGACCTCGTTCACACTACCATCGCCGGGCTCTCTGATATCGCTGTGATTGCAGCCTGTTCCGCGTCCCGATCCGCTACAGCGTCTCAACTTTTGGCTGAATTCGGAGAGCGCTTGCTTTCCATCGTGTCACTCGCACGGGACTTGAGGAAGATGATATCCGGTGTGGTATCGGGCGATTTTGAGGTGTTGGTAGTTCATCCTGGCGACAAGTTTAGAGGCGTGGACATGAATTCGATTCTAGGGCAGCCACGTCGAAAAGGTGTAGCCGAGAGTGTGCTATGTATGACACAGGTGGGTTTAACGAAACTGATGCCGTTGGGGAGAAAAGGTGAGAAGGGGACGATAACAGTGACCAAGGCGGAGGTAGTGCTTAAATCCTCCCTGATGACTTCATCTTAGGCAGGATCTTGTAAAGTGAAATGCGTCTACGTTGTTTAGGTTATCACGATGTAATTGTAAGTACCGTTGGTTCTCGTTGTAAATTAGCTTCGCCGTTCGTCGAGACAACATACATACCAACTGCCAGTGAGTCTAAGGGATTTGACGCCGTTTGCCTGGTGCTCGTCATCGAAGCTCCAGATCATTTAATCGTATCGCTGCATCGTCTCGCGATCACTTTGAATCTGGGTGCACTATCCGGGTACCAAAAATTCTAATTCAAAGTATCTTGAATGCAGTAACCCCTGTCATTCTTTGCTCGCCGTTGTATTCGTACATGTGCACACTTGGGTACATCCTAGGCGGAATCCCCTCGAGCTGTTTAGACATCATAGTAGACGATCATTGCCGGTGTTCTGAGTGCAGCTTAGACCCATACAAGAAATCGAGTGCACCAATGCTTACCGCTCTTCATTTCCCTACAACAAGACGCCATCAGAGAAAGGAAGGGTGTTGTGGATCATGACTGACATTCATGTCCCAGGCCATCTGTGCCGTCCACTCTGTAGTCCCGAAGAATGCGACCACGTTAAAGTCGACTTCGTAATAGACCCCGCCTGAAACCCCTCTCTTCGGAACCGAATATCTTGCTGCCTTGTTCAGATCCGCCCGAATGGTGCCAACATTAGTGAAAGCCGCTGAGATGCGTCACTTCAGAACGAGAACAAGAGACACGGAAAAGAACTTGCATGGATCTTCGTCAGTCCATTGCGGATGGGGTGATGTGCCGTGATAGCAGAAGATTTCCACTTGCTCGCCACCAAAGTCCGCCTGATTCCTGTTAGAAAAATTGAACGGGTGACGAGTTTCCTTATCCTCGTCGACTTGATCGCCCTCCGGAACAGTACTATGTCAGTATTCAGAAGGCCACTCGACAGCCTAGGGAAACGTACTTTGCGAAGAATCGGCCCAAAGCCTTCCTCGATCACATATCGGCCGGATGCACTTATTTTCCATTGGCCTCTCCTGTGGCGGTGCTCCGGGTTGGTTTCGTCGACCCATGTAGAACAGCGGACGCCGTAGGTGGCACGCGCAACTCGTGCCTTGACAACACGATCGAGGTAGAATAATACCGCCCCATTTGCAACCGACTTGTTTCTAAACGCGTGAGCAGAACTGTAAGAAAGCCAAGAGAAGTACATACATATCATTGTCGGGACGGGAAATATCAATGCCCCGCTCCTTGAAATGCACCTGGAGGCGAGACCAGACGAAATCGTTTGCTCCCAATCCCCCAACGAGGAATGCCATCTAAAAATCGCGAATAAATGGCGTGGACGTATGAAAAAAGGAACAACCTACGGTGATCTTTGACTGCACAGATTTGGATTGTTGATCAAACGCATCGATGATAGCTTTGATGGATTCGTCAAACAAGCCCGTGGCCTCTGCACTGCAAGAGATCGGGTCAAACAATGTCGGCTCTGCAGGTTAGAATCGACGGGACCTTACCCTGACAACTTCAATGATCCGCGAGAGATGCCATACTGTTCGTCATTGTAGAGGCGATTGCCTATCTTGACATAAACATGCTTCATAGCATCGCTGATTCTGAGCTTTGTGGACTGATCGAAGTCACGTAAAATGACCCTCATTTCCTCATCGTTGCAGTAAGGCGAGCCCTCAAGTTTTTCTGTTGGAGAGTTCTCGAGCACGCACTCGCAAGGCAGGGGAAAAAGTCACCAACTTTTCAACAGATCCCTCGCACGATAGGTGACGAACACTGAGCCCTGGAGGTGACCTAAGGAGGATAAGAAGAAATTTTGTGGTCATAGCAGCCGCATACACTCAGCTGGAGCAGTCTCCTGGCAAGAGAGCGGGTTGAACGTCACCGAGTACATGCTTAGATCGATGGTCCCTCCACCGGCGTCAATTATGACGAGTCCCTCAGGCTTGGTGTTCGTAGGTTTCTCGGGAAGGCTAGAAACACAATAGTGAAGGCTCGCTTCGCCCTCGGTTATCATATGGACGCGAGATCGCCCTTCAGGTGTGCCTGGGATGAGTCCAGCGCGCTCGATCGCGTCGCGATACTGCTGCTGTTGCAGACCTTCCCAGCCATTTGGATGCGTGAAAATGAACTCGATGGAATTTTCGATCGACGGCCAGTCGAACCCGATATGATGTTCCTCGATTTAGGTCTTGGTGCATTGAAAGAGATACCTGATGAAATCTTTCAGAACATTAACACCAGGTATTCCAGGCGGAAGTGGATGTATCTGATTGTCTTTGATATGAGTGGACGCTAGATGCTTAGGGCGGAGGTGAAGCTTCCACCTGAATCCAATGAGTGAGTTCTAAGATGACGTGGTTAGCGACTAACCATTCTGCCTTCGTCCATTTTTCGTCCTCCGCTTGTTCGATCACTTCGTCGGTGAGCACTTCGCTCCCGGCTGCCCGGACATCTCCACTCATGTCATAGTACAAGATAGAGGGTACCTTAGCATTGCCCTGGCCATTTTCCTGGCCAGGAAATCTACAAGGAAGTCAAGACAGATTGATACAAAAAGAAATAGGCAACTCTGCCTAGTGACGCCACGCGTCTCGGGAATTCGTCCTGGCTGGAGGATACAATACGAGATACCGCTGTAAGTCGTACCAACATCGAACGCAAGAACAAGTTTGCGTGGGCCAGAGTATGGCCCCCGGGCGATCATAATCTGTTCGTTCAAGTTACAGGAAAAAGAAGCAGGCGAGCTCGTCGATTCAGACGGGCAATGGGCTATATATACTGCAGTAAACTCAGATAAGCCGACTAACCAACCAATCCCACGATGAGCACCATTCAAATTGCTGTGAAAGTTCATCATGCCATCTCTTTCTCAACAGTGGTTCACACAGCAGGTCTTTCAACACAATGAAGCTCCGTACAATTCAAGGCCAGCCACTTTCAATCCAGATCCTTGAGGTGCCTCGAATAATACCCTCACTTGTGCATGACGCATGTATTAGTATGTGCCATTGGGCTTGTTTTTTCCAGTCTGTGAGCCCACCAGTAGCAGACGAATATCATCCCAACAGCTCAAATCTCGCTTGAGGAGATGACGTCGTCCGACTCCTCTCGGGCCGCACAGATGAGAAGATTATGGTTCCCGAGCGTTGAAACGTTGACGTCTTACTATGCGCCCCAACACCTGAGACGGTAATTTGCACCCTACACAAAGAAGAACACCACGGAGTAAATATACGGCCGCCACACCGCACTCTCCCACTGGCAAAACATCTTCAAGTTAGCTGATTGGGACATTGGACGGTCACTTGGCTCGAGCAACGGTATAGGTATGAGAGCGTTCTCCAGAACGGAGATGATCGTGGTCATGACTTCACTTGGCGGATATTTGGGCCAGTGTGTGGAGATTCGAGCTAGCGTGCGGTGATCAGCCTCCGTTGCGAGAAAGTTGGTCACCACGTCACAATGGTTGAAACGTTGGCATTTTGATGTGACAGGCAATTGCCGCCCGCTCTTCCAGTAGGTCGCGACAACCCCCAAACTCGACATTAACAGTATGGCGTCCGGCTGGCTCATTTTCTAGCATCAGGTGTCACCCTTCTTTTCGTAACCTCACTACCTGATTTCCCGTGACTCCCGCGGGGCGTTGCGTAATCCGAGAATCTCCCCTAGGACGAATATTGCCGCAAGTCCTCCTCGTTCCGACGTACATCTTCCAGAGTAAGGTTCTCGATGTGCTTGGCGTGCGTATAAAACGGCCCCATTTTTTCGCTTGACTACAATACGTTCTCTTTCCTCCACTGACCATCAACATTCAGTGCCCTAGTCGACCATGTACCACCTTGCCACCCTTCTCGTTGCCATCCTCACCTTCGTCTCCGGTCTGCGTGTCCTCGCGCAGACGACGGTGACGCTCTCTTACGACAACAACTATGACAACGCGGACCTCTCCCTCGATCGAGTAGCGTGTTCCGATGGGCCCAACGGTCTTGAGACCAAAAACTACACCACACTGGGCTCGCTCCCCACCTTTCCACGTGTCGGTGGGGTCTATACCGTGTCGGGTTGGAACTCCCCGCAGTGCGGCGCGTGTTATGCTGTCACGTACGGCAGCACTACGGTCAACATCTTGGCTGTGGATGCGTCCCTGAATGGATTCACGGTCTCGCAGGCGGCGATGGACGACCTGACGGGTAATCAGGCGGCTGCGCTGGGTAGGGTGAACGTGTCTTTCGTCTCGGTGGATCCATCTGCATGCGGTCTGTAAAATTCGAGCCGAACGGGGCTGCCAAAGACGGTCAGCTATCGCCTTTGACATCTTTGGGGACCTCTGGGCTGATGCCGATGACGTATTTCGCAGGTGTTCTGAACTCTCTTTGTGTCATCGAGGACAATGAATTGGACAGCCAATGTGTCGCGGGTTATGTATTGGACGTCAGTTGGACTGTATCGACTTTTTTTGTTGTTGAGTCACGAGGACGTTTTACTGGACGGTGTTACGTACATTTTGGTGGACTATTGTATCCTTTGTGGTATCCTGTTGTTCCCATACTGCACGGAACTAATCGATAGGTTCTATCCGCATTGCCCGCGCATTGGTGGGAATTTCACTGGCCAGCATGGGAGATGGTGGACACGATCGATCAGGCGCCTCAGGGTCGGTTGCTATCAACGAGATGAGATGGATTTGAAGCCGACTGCGCCTGTCCCAAATGATGTCATCATTTCAAGAACGAGTACCGCAACTGCATGATATCTGTTCGAATAGTACTGCCACGGGCTATCCTTGTAACTGAAGAAGCCGCTATCAAATCCATGAACTCGGTGAGGGCATACCGTAAAAATTCATACCAATGTGTATTCGATCTTCGTATACCCAGAACCTTCTGGTATAGCCGAAACCAAACACGGTTTGAGTGCGCTCGCGATATGGAGTTTCTCTATTTCGAAGGGATTCCCACCGGTGAGAACGAGGTTGAAGCAGTTATGGACGTCACTGCCCCTGACGAGGAGATTCTCATGTAGCGAGCCGACTGATCGAGCTCGAGTTGGTACAATTCGAGGTTCCATGCCACCAGCAGAAGGTGGACGAGGAGGAATCAGGAACGCAACGTTATCAAAGTCCGAGATACGCCAACCAAAGCAGGGTGAAATGGAAGGATCACGATACGCAGTATTGCAGTACGTGGTACTTGGAGAAGCGAAGAGGATCGAGGCACCCAACTTGAACTGACAGCAAATTTGATGCATCAAATAGTTGCTGTGGTGGTCCGTTGACAGACGGTGCGAGGGGCAGTACTTTTTATCGTGGTGACCAGTACCGAATTCGTCGAACGGGTGTTTTGCTTGTACTTTGTGGTGCGAAAGGATACCTCCGAGTTGGTCCGGGGTATTTTTTTCCGGGCGAGCGTCTGTACGAAGGGGCCCGTGGAACATGATTCACGGCACAGCCAAAGGAATCATGATGAACAAGGAGATTCCTTGCTGTGGCCGTCATAAAAACACTACAGCGATGAGTCGGAAGGCACAAGAATGCAGGGACCACACAACAAGGGAACAAAATGGCCTGATAACCCACCGTCGAGGGGGTCAAATATACTCATTTAGACAGTGCCGATGCCGACGTCCGGTGAGCTGAAACGCCACTGCGGAGGACGATATTAAGCCAAACTCATCCACTTGGTTCCGTCCTTGTACTTTTACCCCTTCGCTGCTAAAATGGCCCTTTCCTCAGTCCAAGAAACACAACAATGCGAGTATCATTTCTTCTCATCGTTCGTGCCTTTGTTTTAACCATCTCTGTCTCTAGTCAACGTGGTTTCGCCTCACCACTCGCCCCCTGTTGATCTCCGTAGGATGACCTCACACTCGACCCTCCTCACCCCATCCCACAGAGAGCACAGGCTCTCATCTCATGCCTCGCAGATTTTGCAGACAGGCACTGCAAAACTCGGATCTCGTTCACCCTCCTCCATACCCTCATCACCCACATCAGCGTACGACTGTGCCACACTCTTTCTCGCTCTTTTCCACTGACAGTGGCATGTTTTTTCTCTTTCTCTAGCCACTCATCCTCATCAGCCATTTTCGAACGGGATATCGAACCAATGCACCCTCCATCGCCGCCATCTTCCCACCCACCCAATCCACATCGTATCCCCAGATCAAAGGGCACTGAACAGCTTGAACAGAGCGTCCCCTCTGTCCTTGATTCTGCAGCATCCATCCTCGCATCCACCTCTCCTATGGAAGAGGATCACATTGCTGTCATGACCCCCGTCAGGGAAAGGGAGAGGCACCTTAGAAGCGGTTTTGCAAGTCCGATTGGTAGCCTCAGGAGTAGGAGTCCTAGTCCAACCGGTGGCAGGTCGCCTACCATACATCGTTCGAGTTTATTATTGAGCGTTCCTGGGTCCTCCTCACCTTCTGCTCCGATCCCGTTGCCGATGCTCTCATCGAGCCCTACCAAGGAACCCCAGGGTCGTTTGACCCTTCAAACATCCGCCGCCGCCGCCGCCGCCGCCCCGCCCCCTCCTGTCGCGGCAACGACGGTAAAGAAGGCTGGCAAATCAAGTCCTTCAATCAATACCCCCACATCAACTTACTACTCTACACTCTCCTCCGCCGAGTCGTCGCCTCCGATGGCAGTCGAGCCACTTCCTCTGGCCACCACTTCGCCTGTGCAACCAATTACTCAACTCCACCTTGCACAGCAACCTCAAACGCCGCAAGCCCAGCTCGCGATTTCTCCTTCCTCGACTTATACAGGGTCTCCGTTCGCCCACCCGTTGAATATCTCCCATCCACCTTCTCCGACGCATGCCGCTTCGAAACGGCTCTCGTTTATGTCTTACTCGGATCTTCTCGCATCCACCCCTGCGTCGACCGTCCCTCTCTCGTCCTTCACTACATGTGCCTCGTCCGAACCGCCTCCCCATATCCCTGGTGTAACAGGCCTTGGTAACAGTCAGTCCAGTGCTGGGTCAATACATGGTAGGGACAGGGACAGCATCGCGCTGTTGGACGATATTGGTGGTGAGTGGGAGCGTGAGGGATTGGGAAAGGGATTAGAAGAAAGGCTGGAAGCCTTGATGATCGTCCCTGGAAGGGCTTGAGGAGCAGGATACCAAGCCGGCCAAGTATGATCTCCAACAGCTGCTCAACTTGGCAAACGTGGAAGGAACCAAAGCGAAAACCATTCCTATAACTCTTTTAGGCCAGCAATTCATCGGCGTCTGTGACTCGGAAAAAATAAGTTCGAACCAAACCAATATGCACCCAAAACATAAACGTGAAACCAGATAATCAGCATCAAAGTATTCTATCTTACTCGCTGTGTATTAATGGCTTAACTATGCAAACCCACCTTTCACTTTTTTTTGGTTCGTCTTGCTATTCGCAGCGTCTTCCTCATCGACCCCCTTTGGTTAGACTTTCGTGCCCGAAATCGAGATGTTATGCGCTTACACCCCCAATGTATTTGAGCTATGGTAGCCGGATTGTTTGGCTGGCGATTCGTTGTCCCCAAGTACATATTTGATAGTATTCCCACCTCCGTTTTGTATTGCAGACGTGTCCTTTATGCGATTATGACAGGCTGTCTGTTCCGTACTGGAAAGATCTCTTACTGAATGAATTGTACAATACTTGCTGAATCTTGCGTCAACCCCGTGGACAAGATAAGCTGCAATGCGTACAATCGGTGCTGGTTCGCCTCGGACGGACTCGTCGCGAGTTTAGGGCCATCCCAAAAGAACGCGTAACCACTAAAAGGAGGAATCACAGTGTCCTTCTCGAACGCATTTCTCGCTGCAGGTTCGTCGCCCTTGACCAGACTCAAAGAAGAGAAGGACGAGAGCCAGAAGGTCCCTATAAGATGGGATTCGGTATGTGCTTTCCCTTGGTTAGAACAGAGGTGACTCGTATAAATATTTCCCCGGCGGATGCATTTCCTTGCAGTTCTTTACTACAATTCATCATTGCTATTTGAAGTTCACACAGGTTCCACGCTGTCCCTTGGGGGGGAGAAGGTGTTCCACATGCCTTGTCAACGTCGGACCCATCTGTGGCGTCCACGATACCGACCAAGTGACGTGGTATCCGGGCTACACCGCTGCCACCCAAACAATCGATTGGGCTTCGTGACGTGTAGTGTCATGCGGGTCTCAGTGCACGTAGCCTTTACGGACGGCCAAGATGCTCAGCGCATGATATGTTGTGTTTGCAGCACCAGATCACGAATGCACTGATCCGTTCAAACTCTATCATGCTCTTTTAACCTCCGTTTTTTTTCCGTCTTTTACCCAGCTTATCACGAACGGCGCGGTGTCCCGTGACTGTAGCCATCCGATTCGGAATCGGATGGGTGGATTCACGGCTTCGAATTCCCCATAGTGAATACGTTGTATTTTTCTGCCAGGCGAGGCTAATTTTGGCGTCGTCCATGTCTGTACATGCAGGTATGTCTATCTTCGATCTCGGCTTGTTGTCGAGTCTGTTTCTCACGGTGCCGGGGCTCGAGAAGGTGTCAGATTGCTCTCTTCGCTGGCTCTCCTGACGTCCTCGTGGTCAGTGATCCCCCTATGCATTGCATTCACCACTTCCGCCTGGATGGCATCACGAAATCGTATCAAAAGTCAGTTATCGGTCATCAAAAGTGTCCCGATTACACGACATCAACGAGGTGCTTCATCAGCCAAGCAGTATGAGACCCTTTTTTTACCTGATTCATCGTTGGTCTCACCTGCTGTCTCGAAGCTAACCATATGAACGGATCCCGAGCGTGCTAGCATACCTCGCAGCGCGCGGTCCCGTGTCCAATGCATCCACATTGAAGACCCAAACGAGTCAGGACTCTCGTCCGAGCTGACCATATGCCGCAGGCCCAATGTAATCGTCACCTGAATCCATCCGAATCTCGTTGCCAGCTGGGCGAATCGGAACCGGTATTCGTCTCCTGAGAGCGACCACCATTCTCGTTTCCGCGATGCCGTGGCGGAAGGAAGGGGTATAGCTATGTTTGACCACGTGCATTCCCGGACATGCATAAAGACGGGGATTCATTGAGGGTTCAAGCCCGTCTCTCAGCTCCCCCTTCGAGGTCTTTCGACGACTTTGTCCTTTTCCGCCAAGGCGTTGTCACGTATTGTTTCTAGTCCTGCCAAGGATGGTATCTCAGATTAGCATTGGGGCATCACCCGTGATCCGTCTCGGCCTCGGCCTTGGCCTTTTTGCTTCGGTGATGGCGTTCGACATGACGCTCAATACAAATGTGTGTGTCTCTTCGTCGATGTCACCGGTTCCTTGCACATGCTGAGTATATGCGTTGGCTTTCCTGTCTAGCTTGCCGTGTACGCGTTCCCCTATGGTGACATATCTTGAAGCATGTCGTGTTGAGTGGCAATTGTTCAGGTACTGGGGACAGAATTCGTATGGAGCAACCAATCCCGGCAACACGGCCGCATGGCAGCAGTCTATCGAATATTATTGTGGCGTATGTCTCTCCCTGGTGACGGATGCCGGCAACACATCTCTCATTCATTTTGCAACGCGCAGGACAGCACTATTGACACGTTGCCTGTCGCATTCCTCACCGAGTTTTACTCGACCGGTAATTTGCCCACCATCGACCTCGCCAACGTAAGTCGTTTTCCGTTTCATTATCGGAATGCAGTATCCTTGCGACGTCGTACCCACGCACTGATCTGCTTCTTTGTCTTGTTTTCGTTTCCATACACGTATACATGCAACGTCAGACATGCAGCACGGTCGACGACCCCCTCTTCCCGGGCACGAATCTTCCCAACTGTACCTTCCTCGCGGCAGGTATTGAAACGTGTCAAAAGGCCGGCAAGATCGTCACGCTCTCGATCGGAGGTGCAACTGGCGGCGTCGGCTTCACGAGCGACTCGGAAGGACAAGCGTACGCACAAGTGATTTGGGACATCTTCTTGGGCGGAAGCAGCACCACGAGGCCATTCGGAACGGCAGTTCTAGACGGGTACGTCCGAACTACCTCGGTCGTCTGGGAGACGGTCTGGCGTGCTCACGGGTGGCGGTGATCCCTGTTTACATATAGGATTGACATGGATATCGAAGGGGGGTCGCAGACCGGATATACTGCTTTCCTGACGGCCCTAAGGAGTTTAATGAATGGCGGAAACAAAAAGTGCGTGCGTGTCTGACTGTTTGACGTTCTGATAGAATGATATTTCATAGATACTACATTACCGCAGGTCGTGTCTTTTGGTTATGGGGGCGACCACATGGTTTGACTGACACGATCATCATTAGCTCCACAGTGCCCTTACCCAGATGCCTATATTGGAACAACGTTGAACGCATTCGCCTTTGACGCCGTCTATGTGCAGTTCTGTGCGTGTCCTTTCGACATGACGCGTCTTTTCATACGATCGTCGTGTTGACCTGGAGACCCTTAGATAACAACTATTGTGAGCTTACCAATTATGCCAACACCAACGTGCGTCGTCACTCTCATGACCGAGTCTTGTGCGCTTTACTCACGCGACCTCTCTGTAGGACTGGGACTTTGGGACATGGTGAGTGTATACGTTCATGTCCCCCCCCCCCCCCCTCCCACTCTCCATCGACGAAAGGTTCACTGTGGTCGGATGTAGGGACAACTGGGCCAAGACCGTCTCCCCGAACAAGAACGTCAAGGTCTACATCGGTGCGCCGGCCTCGTCCACCGCCGCGAGCAACGGCTACGTCAGCTCGTCGACGCTCGCGACGATCATCTCGCAGACAAAGAGCCAGTATTCGTCCTTTGGTGGTGTCATGCTCTGGGATGCATCTCAGGCCTATGGTGGATATTCTCTCTTTGTTGACGCGTGGATCATTGCGCTGCTGACTGGCGCGTGTTGATAGCGAACGGTAGGTATGATCAGGCTGTCAAGTCTGCGCTGACTGGGTCGAGCGGGTCTGCGATTACGTCGTCGTCGACCACAAAGACCACCACGACGTCTTCGGCTACCACGACGTCTTCGGCAAAGGCTACCACCACGTCCTCTGTCAAGGCGACCACCACCACATCGTCGAGCCCCTCGGCCACGACGACCGCTAGCGCAGGACTCTGCGCAGGTGTATCTGCGTGGGCATCCAACATCATCGTGCGTCCCCCTCGCGTCTCGCGTCCCACAACTAAATCACACGTTTTCTAGTACCTCGGTGGCGACGAGGCGACGTACAAGTGCGTCTCGCGATACGTATTTCGCATTCTCGGAGATCCGACGCTGACTTTTTTTCCGCCCCTCCAGCAACCAACTCTGGACGGCAAAGTGGTGGACGGAAGGATCCACGCCTGGAGGTACGCTTTTCATCCTATGCCATCCCCCGGGCCGGGTCTCACCAACGTGTCCCCGGTTAGGTCCGGCTGACGTCTGGACCCTCGTCGGATCATGCTAAACGCCACCGTCGAGTCCCCAAGACAGGTAGTCCCCGCGACCGTCGACGAGAACGGATGAAATGCCGGCGGTCCGGGAGAGTCGGCGGAAGCAAACCGCATGTATAATTTGTATTTTCATTTCTGCTTGCCCTTATCCTTTCAAACGTTGTTCCGTTCTCCTTCTCCTTTCCTCTCTTTTTTTGTGTTATTCCTTTCCATTCGTCATTCATACGCTGCAGGGCAGTGGCAGCTCACGACCGTCGGAGCGTCTCAGATATGTAGGGATTAACAACAAGGGGTAACAAAGAAACATGTATTATTATCATCCTCGTCCGACTCGAGATTATATTCCTGCTCATGAGCGCCCATGTTCGATGCTAGATTCCTATATACAGGTTAGCTATCTCGAAAGGGAATCAAGGTCCCCGTATATTTCAAAAAGAGAAGCGTCGTCGCAGTCATGATCCCATGTCGTATGCAAAAAAAAAAAAAAAGATGATGCGTGGGGTAATTGATATAAGCGATAACGATCTGGTTCCGCGGTCCTCTCCCTTGAGAACAAGCGAGACAAAGGAAAAAAATAACACGAAAAAAGAGATTACGACTCGCCCCCTGCCGTTGTCGTCAGCATCAACACACGGTCTCGGGGGAAAAAAAGTACTAAAACACCTAGACGAAACAACCGCCGCTGTGGGAAGAAAACATGCGCACTGGATCGTATCGGGTGGGTGAAACAGAAACATGCATGGGGAAACATTATGGATGGAAAAAGGGGGGGGAACCACATACATGCATTGACATGCGAGGGTGAACACAGAAAGAAGTGGGGGTGGGACAGTTTAACAGAGGAAACCAATTGATCGTGATAAATACTGTAGACAAACAAGAAAAAGAGGACATGAAAGTAAATTGGCGTGTATGGATCCACCATTTACATACCCTATGGTACGAGGAGAGGATCATAAACGACGAGCGGATTTTAAAAGAGAAGAGAGAAAAACCAAGGCAGGCGCGGGCAGGTCATGTCATCCCCTAGATTTCAGAGCCCGGGCGCATCGCCTGATGGTCAAAAGGGGGTATTGCAGGTGTCAACGCTTCCGCTTGCCACTGATGACAGGTTCTGTTTCCGGACTGACACCTTCATGTCCCACCATCCCGCCCTCGGCACTCGCACTCTGACTTCCGTCCCCTTCGGAACCGTCGTCTTGCGCCCCGGACGAATTGCCAGGAAGCGGGAGGCCAAACCCAGGTCCGCGAGAGACGAGCCCGGTCGGGGCGTGTCGATCGTGGTTCTCGCTCTCGCCATCGTACGGATACACGATGCCCTCACCCTCGCCTTCTTCTGCATCGCCATCCAACATCTCCTCGTCGAGGTCCACGTGCTCGGATAGATCCACGACAGGGTTCATCGGCGGAATCACGATATGACCATCCGTGCGGACGGTCGGACGTTGTCGTCGTGACCGATGCTCATTCCCGAGCATGTCGGTCTCCACTTCTGTTTCGGCACCATCACGGGCAAGGGGAGGTGGACTGGCGAGTTGACGTGCAGACGTAGTGGCGATGACGTCTGGGGCGGATGATGGTGCAGCGCAAACATCTTCCCACTCGATATCTTCATCTTCAGGTTCTGGTTCTGGTTCATGATCTATCTCGACGTCCTCGTCGAGGTCCGCGAAACTGCGGCAGAGAGGGCAAGAAAAGGCCGAGGCGTGCTTCTCGAGGAGTGGACGTATACATTTGTAGTGAAAAACATGCGAACAGGGCGCAATGAAAAGAGCTTGACGAATCGTAACAGAAAAGAGACCTGAGCAATGTCATGAGACGGTTGAGTTCCGTAGAGAAAGGAACCGAAAAACGCACATATGCAACAGTCTGGGATATTGGCCTTGGGTAATCGTTGTTTGCCCTTGGATAAGTCTGCTTTGCTTGGGTCGGTAGTCACAGTGAGCGCCTTGAGTTGGCTGATTGCATGCGTACTGATCAAGCAGGTAAGAGAGAGAGATGATAGCGTAGATGTTCGGATACGCACTTGAAGGCATTGGCTGCTGCCTGCCACTCTCTACCGACCTCGATTTTTATCTTGACAGACTTGTAAATGTCCTCTGACCCGCCCTGGTAGTCTACGCCGAGCTGGAGGACATCGCCATCTCTGAGTTGGTATGGTCTGGACTCGTGGCTGGCAGGGGAGAGGCGGAGGTGGTTGAGAAAGGTGCCGGAAGAGGACTTTGTATCCCTGATGAAAAATTTGCCAGATTCGATCCAAATTTCGGCATGGGAGCGGGAGACGACTTTTGATTTGAAGGCGAGTTTGTTGGAGGAGAGGTGGTTGGCTGCGTTGAGACCGATTCCGGATCTGTCGGTGAATCTGCCTATGCGAAGAGGAGGGTCGTCGTCTTTGAGATCGCGGGTGATGGGCTCGAAGCGAAGCGTGCGACGGGAGTCGAGATGGGGAACGAGACGAATGCGGTGTGTCTGGTTTGGGGAGGTGGATGTGGAGGATGGTCCACGATGAAGCTGGGGCGGGACTGCGAGAGGCATTATGGTTGGAGAAGTCGCGGTGGGAGGGGGCGAAGAAGGAGCAGTGGCGGGCTGGACGACGGGCGGTGGAGAGGGTTGGGTGGTGCTGGGTTGGCCGGTGGAACGTCTGCGCCTGAGGATGTTGGAGATACCGAGAGAGGCAGTGACGGGTGTTGCCTGAGGGTTTCCGTTTGTGGCGAACTGGGGAATGATGAGGCCGGCGGGCACGAAGGACCTGCGACGATGAGAGCGGATTGTGTTGGATCTGCTGGGAGGGACGGGGCTTGAAGGGGGGGACGGGGACGAGTCTTGCTGGGTTGGCACTTGTGGATGAGAAGTGGAGACCCCGCGCGGTCGCCCACGAAGAAAGGATCCCAAAATGGACGAACGCAATACTGGCGGAGACTCGACGTGCGTCACTACGGATTCCATTCGCTTCCAATTCAACTGGAAGAAAAAAGAGATTTGAAGAAGGGAGGCAGGAGGAGAGGACGGTTTTGTGTTATGAACTTGTGTAATTTTTTTTTCTGTTTCAATCTCGACGGGGCTGAGCAGCGCTCTATAGCGTACTCTAACAAAGGCACAGCCTCGAACTCCAATCTCTCCTCTTCTCGAGTTCATCTCAAACACGGCTCATCTGGGCACCGACCCGAGTACACATGGCTTAGATGTGAGTCCCCTTCTTATCTCCCAGCGCCCGCACCTACCCGGAAATTGACCCGTCTCTTCCCAGGCTACACTATGATAAGCAGGGTCTCCCAGTTCTATGTACGCATGTCTCATGGCTACATTGTCTGTCTCAACATGGGGTGACCCAACTGCCGCCAAGCATGTGCTCTTGATTCACGGTCTCACAGCTTCATCCCAGTCTTGGTATCGCATCGCGCAAGAGTTCGCGTCTCGAGGCAAGTTCCACATCAAGTGGCTGCGGAGCACGCCCTGATACATCACTACTATCCGACACAGGTTATTTCGTCACGG
>JBBPNB010000121.1:0-37855 GCA_038090635.1 Rubroboletus satanas
GAGACAGAGGACACCACTCTATAAACAGAACTCACCAATCTTGAACTGCCTCTCCATCCGTTGCTTGTACTTTTGTCGGTACTGTTGTTCCACCTGTTGATAGCTTTGAATCGCGTCCACGAATTTAGACTTGACAAACGCCGTCTACGAGGAAAGGGAGTCGTCAATATCATCTTTGCTCCTTTTTCCTGGCTCTCACCTGTTGTTTTCGAATCTGACCATCCCGTCCCCTTGCAGGTTGCCTCTCCAACGTCTGAATACGCCGTTTCAACGTGGCGCTTAGCGCACTTGTCTCCTGCACGAGCTCTGCCAACTGGGCCGCATTCCGCTGGGCAGCCACATCGTCGGTGTTATTCAACGACCGTGAATGAAACTCGTCCATCCGTGCGATGTTGGCATTGAATGTCTTGATACTGTCTTGAATGGAAGATATCTGTGTGGCATTTAGAAACGGATGTACGAAATTAGGAGATGGAAAGCAAGGAAGGGGAAAGCAATGCAACGACGAGTCGAGTATCACGCATGTCTAGAGAAAAATGTACGTACTTCAGCGTAAAAGGCACCCATTGTGTCACCGGCGTCTGCCCCGCCTCCGCCAGCGGTGAGGTTGGTCGTGCTGTCCTTGACATCGGACATCTCGTATGCAGCGTCGTCCTGTCGGGCATATGGATTCGCTCGATATTGGCTAAGCGGGTGTAGGTAGTTAGGAGTACGTTCTAGAGTGTGAAGGAGCGCCATGCTCACCTGCCCTGCTGCTGGGCCTACACAATTGTGGGGCTACGGTCAGTCGGTGTCGGACGAAGAGGCGAAAGGAACACTGACTCTCATTGCTGCTAGCCTATCCATGGTGATGTCGTCAAAAGCGGAGGTGGGAGACTGGCGAGTTGATGTTAGTAGTTTCTATGGACCTGTCGACGCTGTGTGGTCCTCTTTTTTTGGTTGCAGAGACTTTGACGCGTTGCAACAAATGACAGCAAACAACCACAGGTGGCACCGCTTTCGTGTGCGCAGCTGTGACCTGCACCGTGAAAAACGAATGGAATCACTCGCCGCAGTGAAAGCTGTTACTGCCTCATTTTGATTCCTCAACGTTAGTATCCGACTGGGAAACTTTTCTGATGGCATTGCAGACACTGAATGCGAACATGACGGATCTCCGGCAGCTCACTGTTTAGACCACAATCAACCCACGGGGATGGTGGTCTTTCACGCTCACGATGGATCCAACACGGATATCAACGACCATTTCTTGGGAGTACTTGGTCGTCCTGACTGTTGTTTGTACAGGCCCATCAAGAATCATCGATGATCTTTTTGGCAGCAAGCACATATCCTGCCAAGACTGAACCTGATGATCAGTACTCAGTGTCCAAGGCCCACTCGGAGCACAGGTATCGCGCTGTATCGCGCTGTATGGACGCGGGCTCACTACCCGAGGTGATGACCCCACCATCGAACTCTCGGAAGCACTGGGAATTTTGATGTCCTAAGTACAACTTTTTTCTTCTCCTCGTGGTTTGACTTGGGCATCGCCTCCCAGTACCATTGTACACCGCTTTCCGCCCAGTAATACGACTAACAGCACACGTTATCGTAAACATTGATGGAATATGTACCCTACTTTGAAGGAGATGAAACACAACAGGATCAAGGATCTAAGAACCCAGCGCAGCCCGCAGAACGGCGATCTGTCGGTTCAGCGTCCCGCGACTCGGCCCTCCAATCGCCGTCCGCCTCTCCACGCTCGCCTCAAAGTTAAACACGTCCACGACGTCGTCTCCAAACCTGTCGTGCAGCTGCTTGTAATCTTGTACCGAGAGATCATTGAGCTGACACTGGCGCGCCTCTGCTACCGCCACGGCGCGTCCCGAAACGTGATGCGTCTCTCGGAAGGGTACCTACGCCAAGGTGTGTGTGTCTACGTAAGTCATCATCGTCTCGTGGTGGGAAACTACGTACTCCCTTGCGGACGAGGTAATCCGCCAGATCTGTCGCGAGCACGTCCATGGTCAACGCGGCGCGCATCTTATCCCCATGCACCTAACCGCAACCAAATCATTGATCGTCAATGCCCAAGAAAATAAAAAACACCGCATCATGGACCAAAACACAGGACGGAACTGACCGTCATCGTGGCAATCACGCCCTCGGCAATCTGGAGCGACGCCCCGATCGTGTCCACGGCGTCGAACAGCGGTTCCTTGTCCTCTTGCAAATCCTTGTTGTAAGTCGACGGCAGACCTTTGAGCGTCATCAAGAACCCGGCCATCTTTTCCATCATCCAGACGGTCATTTTTCAGTTGCATGCGTTTAACGCATGTGGGTGGACGACGTACGTTACCAAAGATCCGACCCGACTTGCCCCTCAACAACTCCAACGAATCCGGATTCTTTTTTTGCGGCATCATACTCGATCCGGTGCTGCCCCCACGCCCGACAAAGCTCGTCAACTTTCCGCCTCAAACACAAAATACCCCGCGCACCTATATGCATCGCTCAGCGTGACGAACCCAAACTCGGCTGTCGAGTACACGATCAAATCCTCCGCCAACCGACTCATATGCGTCATCGTCAAACTCGACCACATCAGGAACTCGACGATAAAGTCGCGATCGCCGACGCCCCACATGCTGTTCTCGGCCAAGGACGTAAAACCGAGTTCGTGCGCGAGGAATTCGCGGTCGACGGCAAAGGGGTTGCCGGCAAGGGCACCGCTCCCGAGTGGGAGGACGGAGATGCGCGGGATGAGTTGTCGGAGGCGTTCGAGGTCGTTCTTGAACGAAAACGCATGCGAGAGCAAGAAGTGGGACCACCGGATTGGTTGACCGCGCTAGACGACCGTACCGATAAGTACGTCCACGTCCACATACACAAGAAGGGGGGGGGATGGGTCAACGCATCCGGAGCCCTCACCTGGAGATGCGTATACCCAGGCAACAAGATATCCCGTTCCTTGTCTGCCCGCTCGACCATGACGCGCACTAGCCCTTCGAGACTCGTCTGCACGTCCGCCACTTGGTCTAATAACCACAACCGCATATCCGTCGCCACTTGATCGTTCCTCGATCGCCCCGTATGCAGCTTACCCCCAAGCGTCCCGATCAACTCGCTCAACCGTCGTTCGTTGGCGGTATGAATGTCCTCGTCATCGGGTGCAGGCGTGAACTAGAACGAACCCCGGTGAGTTTGGGAATTTGGATAAGAGGACGCGGAAATCAAAGAGGAAGATGAACCGATGCAACGCACCTGTCCATTTTCCCATTCCCTCCCGACAGCCTGGAGCCCTTCAACCATCTTGTGCTCTTCCTCATTCGTCAGGATCCCCACGCGCGTGAGCGCCTTGGCGTACGCGATCGACCCCCGGATATCAGCGGCATGCATACGTTGGTCATATCGGAGCGATTGATTGAACGCGTGCATCCTGTCGAGCGAGTCAGCTCCAGCGCCTATCGTCAACACCCACGACAAACACGACAGAGGGTTGGAAAGGAAAAGGAAAAAAAGAGAAGGGGGCGGCGGGCGGCGGGGCTAGAAAGAGGGAAAGGCATGTACAGCGGATCCGTCTTGCCAGTAAATCGGCCCCCCCATAACTTTTGCTTCGTAGGCTTATCATCGGTCATCGTGTCTGTGTAGCCTCTGTGTGTGTAGATCAGTATACGTGCTGCGATCGGGGAATACGCTGGAGGCGATGGCAAGGCGGATTTTATGTGTCTCGCGGTGGGATCGTTCACAGCCGGGTATGCGCTGATGGGGGGCTGCGTGCGATTCAGCCAGCGCGTCGCTGTGATATTTTCGGTGGTAGAGCGTCGGTGCAAGTGCGTGACCTCCTGAGCCACACGCGACGCGATCATCTGATCAGCTCTCATTTCTTTTGAATCCACCAATTGAACAAGCATCAGACTGTTGACGGTGCATACACGGCGTATGATATTAAATAAAGGTAATCCCCCATGTACTTTATAGATTCCAGCCCGCATAGTGTGGTGTGAGCAGATGCTACTAAATATACGTTATAACCCTTCTGATTTTCCTTCTTCATTCATGTACAGTCGATCTTCACAATAATTGCCTGTGGCTGTAGAGAGGTTAGGATAGGGGCACTAGTGTGAATATGAGATAGGAGATGATGCGTAGAACTGAATGAATCGACACTGTAATGGAATATAATCAAACGAGAAAAATGCAACATAGATCTACAAAGAGAAAAAAAAAGATGAGGCACTCTTCGGTGACAATGAAAGTGACCGGGAGTTCTGGCAGCGAATCCAAGTGGAAGGGGCGACGAGAGCAGGGCGATGAAAGCGTCCAGAAAAGAGCACAGCGGGCATGATGTATGACCAGCCAGGTATCGCGAGGTGGGGCAGCGGTCGGCATTGAATTACATGGGGAGAGGGCATGTCTGCATCAATCAACGGTATGATAGACGTTTCTCCACGATCGATAGTAGGGCACTGATCGATCAACAACAATACCTTGGCCATCGATCCGCGAGGCCATCGCGAGGCGTCCAAAAGAAAAAAGGTTGTTTCTGTTGCTGCCAACTCTCCATCCCCTCCTCTGCGCCAGGGAATTCAGAAGAATCGCTTCTTACTGGTCTTCTCGTCCATTGGGATACGAACGTGCACGTGCGTAGGCGCTTCCTTCTCTGTACAGTTATCGATGCCTCTGACCCAAGGATCCCCAAGGTCTTCATCGTACTCTTCATCGCTGTCCTGACCATCGTCATCGTGGTCGTCCTGACCATCGTCCGAGTCATCCTCCTCCCCCCGATCCCTCTCGCAACCACACCTTTCGCCCTCCTCAAGCGCAATGATGCCGTTTCCTCCACTTCGCCCCCAAAGCAGCTGGCCCATTGTCGTACGAGCTTTCGGATCGAAGCACAACATACGACGTAGTGCAGGTCTGGTTTCACGAGGAAGCAGGCGGAAAACAGAGTTGGGCGAGGTACGTGAGACGGTGCGTTTGCGCGGAGTTCTCTTTTGAGCTTCAAGCTTTGAAGCTTGCTGGGACGTCTGAGGTGGAGAACCGGATTGGGACGTCGGAGGGGATGGTGCTGGGCGACTCGGCTGCGGTTCCGAGGACGGGAATTGTTGCGGCCGGGTTTTTGGTGATGATTGAGACAACTGTTCTAAAGGTGAACGACTCGCCACAGCTTCCCCCGCACGGACGATTGGACTTGCGCCACCAACAGCACCCGACTGGTTGATATAACCGTGTCGCGCGGTATGCGCAGGCAGACTCTCGGTCGACAAACCTGGCCGACCCAGCTCCAACACACTCTTGTCCATCTCGACCTCGCAGCTTCCGAAAGCGCCATCGATCTGGGGCTCTTGCCCTGGTGGGGGAAGCGTTGCGGTGCGTGTACCATGTCTGGGACTCAACAGTGCTTGCTTCGTCGACTTGGCTGTTTCCTCATGTCGCCGCTCGTCGTCTTCTGCACCAGAAGACGAAGCATGAGATGCGGAGGGAGAACGGGAGCGCGAGTTGGCAGAGATTATCGTAGGTGGGTAAGGATAGGTACTTTCGGTAAATCTGCTCGTCATGCTAAACAGAGATTTCGCATCGTCAGACAGAAGCGAGGCAGGCGCGAGCGAGCTCGCGTGTTCTGCAACGAATGGATGGGACAAGGTTCAGGACGAGAACAGGATTTATGCGGGTGAGTACACACCGCCTGGCGCTGAAGCAGTCCAAACCGTGGCAGATCCGTTTGCACTGCTCGTTGACGGAACGGTCAAGTGGGAGGACCCATTGGGTGCTGAAGTTGCATCCGGGGCGCCTTTTCCGCACTTCTTCGTACTCTTTCGCGCACGAGGGTTCGAGCGACTGGAGCGCGATTTGTGTGACTCGAATGGGTTTTCACCTTCTGCTTCGAGGAAAGCACGGAAAGATGTGTCCCGTTCACGATCAGGAACTGCCCATGGAAAGCGCCGTAGGATCATGCACACCTGCCAATTCAATTTCAAGGTGAGCACTGGGTTTACGAAACCGTGGAGCAAACTGAATATAGCGCCGAGACCTGTGCCATCATCACATAATAACAGCCACCGGCACAAAAGTGCCGCGTTGGGGCACGTTCACCCACAGCAATGGGGTAGCAACGGGGGGTCACACGTTAAAGGGACTCACGAATATCACACCAACGCTCCACACGTCTGTCTTGCGTGGATCGTAACTGCCACCCGCAAGGACCTCGGGGGCGAGGTACGGGTCGCTGCCCACAATCCCAGATGCCTTGATTAGGCGTGCATGTGTATGTGGCGCGGGAGCGTCTGGCTGAGTGCCAACGTACCCCATAATGGGACCATTGGTAGCCGAGACAGCACCCGATGGATTGGGGACAGAGCCACCCATGCCTGAGCCAGGGTATGCAAAGACAACTGCGGTACCAAAGTCGATGAGTTTGACGATGTCGCCGCGGGTGAGGACGCAGTTGTCTAGTTTAAGATCTCGATGGGCGAGACCCAAGGAATGGAGATAGGCAACACCGCTGCATATCTGACGGAAGACACAGAAGATCTCTGGACGAAGCATCTTGCCGGACATGACGACAGAGAAGAGGTCATATGGGGCATATTCCATGACCTATTGAAGATGAGACGGGGGTGGAGGGCAGGAGATGGGAGAGATACCTCGTAGTAATGACCATGATCACAGACGATGTCAACGGTTTCGATGATATTGGTGTGCTTCAAGCAGGCGCCGACACAGAACTCGGCACGGACCTTTTTCTCGTACTCGCGCTCTGATTCACCCGTGCGACGAGGACGGAACTCTTTTACAGCATATACTGCGCCTCCCGACTTGGCACGGCCACGGATGAGACGGACAGTTCCACCTGCACCGGAACCAAGTACACGGCCCCACTTGCCATACTTTTTGGAAAGGTGGGCATTTGTTGCGGATGAAAGGGAAGGCACGGGGTGAGAGTAGGTGGAAGATGCGGTGGGCTCCGGAGTGGATGGAGGGGAGGGGGAAAGACGTTTTGAGGAAATGGTGGAGGGGGGAGAGGGAGATCCGGGGAGGAGAAAGGACGGTTGATGCTTATCTTTGTGGGGATCCTTGAGCTTTGATTTGTCTTTGTGGTGGAATGCTTTGTTGATAAAGATGGAGAAGAGATGGTGGGGGTGATCTTTGTCCTTTGGGGCGGAGTGATCTGGAGGGACGAGTGCTGGGACGACGTTGATGATAGAAGAGGTATCAAAGTCGAGCCCTCTGCGTTGCTGCTGTGGCTGGAGATGTGGCTCGGCAGGAGTGTGGGGAGAGGTTGAATTTGGGGAGCTCTGGAAGGAGGACGGGCTTGTGCTGGAGGAGGATGGTGGGTGGACGTGGGCGTGGGAATGGGGGAGGTGGTGGTTGAGAAAACGCTTGAGGTCGTGGAGGGGGCCATACTTGGGGAAGGATGGGGCGGGGGAGGGAGAATTGGGAGAGCGAGCACGGGGGGGTGTGTTGGCGGGGGAGTAGAAGGAGATGCGGCGTCGGAAGCGGGAGCGGGGTGGGGGAGAGGTGCCGGGTGATGGTTCGTCGACGTTGGGGACGTCGGATATCTGGGAAGGGGTGAGTGGGAGACGGGGGGGATGTGGGGGACGGACCTGGTTTGGACGGGGGGTGGGCATGGGGATGGGGATGGGGTCGGAGGGAGGATGGTGGAGGTCAGGGACAGAGAGGAGGACCTGCATGGGACGGGCGGAGAGCATCGTTGGAGTTGGACCAAGTGCGAGTTACGGCGTCGACCCGACCAGTGCAGAAAACCCATCCACTTTCCATTTCGGGAAATCGGACCGATCACCAAATCGGCCGTGGATGACCAAACATGCCGACCCGGGTCAGCCCATGACCAAACCGATCACTTTCACGTGCTCCTCGAGTCGGGCTGATCTCCAGGTACAGTCATCCAACCGCGTCCCTGTTTGATCCCAGCATTGCGCACGGTCCCATGCGTTCCTGTCGGGCGACATGTCGCTCTCATACATACAGCATTGACGTAGCAAACTGATACGTTCATCCCCGCCCTCACCCGACATCTTCCGCATCTCTCTTCCGCTTCATCTCCTTGGATACTTTATGCTGTGCTGCATCGTGCTTCGCCAGTTCTAGTGGCACCTTTGACACCGGCGATTTCGATATCTCTGTTCGGACAAAACAACGGCGTTAGTGCGTCCCTTGTGAATAGATGGGAAGGGACACCGAGGCAAGCACGCGCGAAGTGCGGGGAAAGAGTGGGAATGCGGGGAACGCTGGGGTATCGTGTAAAGCTGGCTGTCAGAACGACCGTGATTAGACTTTACGGCATAGCCGTCCACATGTCCTCCTCTCCTGCGGTCCTGCTTCTACAGCAGCCAAACGGCGCCGAAAGTTGGCAAGCAAGCGCGAACAGTGCTGACAGAACGAGACCAGCAATAGAAACCAACAAGCATTCCTCGGCATCCCCATTGATGGTTGGACCCCCAAATCCAAACCACCAAACAAGGTTTCCAGTATGAAAGTGCCATATGAATGCATTGATAATGAAAGGCTGTAACTCTGAAACTCCGGAACCGAGCCTCTGGACAGCCCATCCTCAAAGTCAATGCACGTCCTGCATCCCGGAGACTAATACCCACCGCTGGATCACAGGGGCGGAGATTAAAGAACACCGGAAGGCAATGCCAAGCCCAACGGAAATGGGGGCGAAAGTAAAGCGGAACACCAAGGCTTCGCACTGCTTCAGACCACAAGAAAGATAGTTGGCAGCCCAGGCAAAAAGCAAACGCCATGCCCGAAGAAAAGAGTGCGAGTGTGATCGTACCTTGTTTGAGGTCATACCTGTAGAAAAGAGGAGCTAGATTAACAAGCCGACCAGCGACTGAGGTCCAACGACGTACATCACTTCCTCATCGTCGTTGGACAAAAAGGTAATCGCGGTACCCTGTTTTCCAGCACGACCAGTACGACCTGCGCAGCAGTAACGTCACTATCAGTAATCCAACACTCTACTCCCCTAATACTTACCAATTCGATGCACGTATGCCTCGATCGTACCCGCCATTTGATAGTTGATGACTAAACTGACATCTTGCACGTCAATACCGCGTCCAGCAAGGTCAGTAGCAACCAGAACGTCAGCCTCTCCTGAGCGCAGAGATTGTAACGACGCCTCGCGCTGCTCTTGGGTCTTGCCAGAGTGTAGAGTAGCTGCAGACCACTGCGACACACCAAGCCTCTCGGTCAGTAAGATTCGATAATAACCTACAAACAAGACATACGCCACCCCGCGACAAATCCTTGGCCACCATGTCCGCCGTCTTCTTTTGGTTGACAAACACGATGATCGGAGACGCAAACATCCCGCTGTTGAGAATCTCCAGCAAACGTTGCCTGCACCGACGGTTGAATTATACCATCAAGCACTCGATAGGGTTTACTCACTTTTTCTTCTCGTCACCAATGACGAACTCGACGCGTTGCTCGACTGTATCGACCGCTCGCCCAGCCTCACCGATCGTGATTGTCGCAGGTCGCTTTAAATATTTCCTCGCCAGACGCTCCACCGCAGGAGGCATCGTCGCTGAAAACAACGTCGTGACTCTAGTACGGCCATTGGCCATAAG
This sequence comes from Rubroboletus satanas, assembly GCA_038090635.1. Taxonomy (NCBI): domain Eukaryota; kingdom Fungi; phylum Basidiomycota; class Agaricomycetes; order Boletales; family Boletaceae; genus Rubroboletus; species Rubroboletus satanas. Next base: position 9,588 of record JBBPNB010000121.1, read on the forward strand.
ACCAGCACTCTCCTCCCCATCCACATCCATAGCATCTCCTCGCGCCGCAAAGCCCTCTGGTTCACCTTCCATCAGTTCAGCAGGGAGCTTGTCAAGGATGAAGAGCAGGTCTGCCTCAAACCCGAGATGAACCATACGGTCCGCCTCGTCCATGACAATATACCGGCATTGAGAAAGGACGATAACATGTCGTTCGATGACATCTTTCAGACGACCTGGGGTAGCGATGATGATCTCTGCACCCTCACGGAGGTTGAACTGTTGTTCTTCAACCGCACGCTATGATGATGCAAGTCAAACACGGAAAACGACAGGGAAATGGATGACATACACCACCAACGATGGAGACGCAAGTAAATCCCAATGGACCTGCGAACTTGCGAGCCTCTGCCTCGATTTGCTGGGCCAGTTCACGAGTAGGAGCTAGGATTAATGCAAAAGGTCCAAGGTGGCGATTTTCGTCCGTGAGAGGAGGCATATTCGAGATGAAAGTTAGCATAGGGATGACGAACGCTGCTGTCTTCCCGGAACCTAGACTGGACTCGGCGAGGTTGTCTGGAAGGATTAACGAGTTTTACGTACCGGTCTCGGCGATACCAATGATATCCCGGTTCTGCAAACCGATTGGGATAGCTTGTCGTTGAATGGGCGAGGGTTCCTTGTAACCAATCTTTTCGATAACATCAAGTATAGCTTCTGGAATCGTAGACTCTGCCCAGGAACGCAATGGGTGAGGAATAGAACCACCTGCAGAGGAAGAACGTCAGCATATGGACTGAATGTTGCAAAACAAATGCCCACCCCGTGCTGCAATACTGAAATCCTCCCTGAATATCCGCCAATCTCGCTCCTTCATCTCCGAAAGTGGTTTGTCCGACCAGTGCCGTTCGTCAATACCACTCTTTGCAGCCTTCCTCCTTTCTATGGCATCTGCGAGATTCGATTCGGCGCCAGTACTACGATAGGCTGCCCCACCATCGTCCATCCCACCTACTCGCCCACGACCAAACATCACCTGTGCACCCTGCCTGTTGGCGCCCACAGCAATAGGCGAATCGGATGCAAACGTGTCCTCTTCTTCCGCCCAGTCAAATACAAACTTTCTATCATTCATCTTCCGTATCTTACGTTTCTTGTTCGTTACCCCGAGATATCGATCTCGCAGGGCTGACAGGTCGGTCTCTGTCATGGGGGGGACATGTGGCGTACTGGACTCGGGAAGTGTGCCGTTGCCGGAGGGTGTGGATGAAGCAGGGGTCGCACTCGATGATGGGGCATTGGAAGACTTCACACGATCTGCACGTGGGCCAGTCGGGACGTTTTCAAAGCCATTCCGAGGTAGTTGGGCAGTCTGGGAAGCACGACGATCGTCCTGCTGGTTGCTCCTACCTCTCCCTTCCCGTCTTCCATGACGACTGTCCTTTTCCGGATGACCATACCTCTCCTTGTCGTCTTCTGTACAAGACAATCAAGCTTTGGCGATGAGGCATGGAGAAAGAAGAGCTTACGACGAGTCGTGCCCCCATATCGTGCTGCACGATCTTTTTCTCTCTCTCGTTGACGCAGCGCCTCTGCATCCCGCTCAAGCGCATCTCTATCCTTTCTCGCTTCATCTTCGCGCACCCGCTGGTCCTTGAGCTCAGCAGCCCGTTTAGCGATCGCAATCTTGGCACGTTCCTCCTTGGAGAGAAATTTAGGCTACAGACGGAACCCAAATGAGTAAGACCCAAGCAAAGCATTCACATGAACACACTTTTGCGGCAGCATCTTTCTCCGCCTTTTGTTTCTGCAACAACGTCTCGATGGAAATGGGTTCCGCCCTTGCGTTGCCAGCCATGGCGGAGATGAGCAAGAGGCGTGCTACTCGATTAGGAAGCACGTAATGCAAGGGCCGACACGTGACCGCCAGACCCTTGCTCATCGTCTGACGCGACGGGCGCGAGGGAGACTCTGCTCGATCACTGGTGATCGGCGCTGACCATGCCTTTCACGATGCCCTCCACGACCAACACGAGCTCCACCATCGACTCACGCGTACAGTCTCCCCGCCCAGGGACGCCTGAGCCATCGTCCCGACAAGGCAGACGAAACACCCAGCCAGATGCCCAGCTCCTCGACGACGATGGCGCGATATCACAAAAGGTGGGCGGTGGGTCTGTGTTGTTTGTGACGTTGCGCTTGACGCACGAGGCTTCTGTCATTCTAGTTGGAAATGTGTCTCAAGCACATCTTCACGAAATATTGCACGCCTGCCCCACCTGCGGTTTTACGCAAGACACATGGTCTTTGGCTGCCTGCACCTCCAGAAGGTGCATATCTCACCCAGGAAGGCTTGGACGCGTGGGCACGCGATACGAACGGCGCGCCGTTCTCCCAAGAGACCAAGGACGAACTCGTCGAGTTTCTCGATGTGACCGATGATGGTGGTCTGACGTACGTCTACGTCCCCCATTGCACTCGGGCCTTGTACAGATGGAATATGTCGTACTTTTTTAGCCTCAAGGGATTCATGCAGATATATCAGTTGCAAACCGAAAATGACGAAGAAGAGACGTGGAGAGATCTCGTGCGTGCTTGTTCTTCTTTTTGGGGTGAAGCCGAGAGAGAGTGACACTCCGATAGTCTAATCACGGGTTCGATCGCACGCTAACTCTTGTCTCCACGCGTCGAGAGGACGATCTTGACCAGCGTCCAGACTCAGAGCCCAAGCCTATCCCTCCAACCACAGAATCATGTACGCATCAAGTCTTGCTTCGGTTGTCGACTGATTGCTGATCGGATGTTACTTTAAATTACCCCACAAGCAGAATTTACAAATAGGTATTTCATGGTCTTTGTTTCGACCTTTCATCGTACAAACTATCAAGATGTAATGATTCCCTCCAAAGTCGGTAGGAGGGAAGATGTAGAGACCAGAGGCCCAGCTCAGTATGGTCTTCGACTCGTGGGTGTGCATTATTTCCACATTTTCCATGAAAAAAAAGTTCATGATAATGAATGTGAATACCCCATTGATAAATTCGATCATATGTCAGAAAGCAATCGTTGGCATACTTGATGCATCAACTGAAGCTCATCATTCCCAAAGTGGTTACGTTCCTTTCGCCCACCGCATCATGATGAAAAGACTGTAACGACAGCGATACGCGTTTGATTTCATCTGCAGCCTTCCCAGAGACAGTGATGACGTACTTATTTGAATCTCCCAGACCACCCGCACGCCTGTCGGTTTATCTGGCCCTGTGAGTGGATATGGATTGTGCCGGGCCAAGGACATGATTGGCATGATACGGTCCGCATAATAAATCTACATTTTTTGTAGCATTGATTCCAAACCCACACTTGGTTTGTTGTGATGCCACGTTGCCGGCAACGTAACCGTAGACCCCCCCCGCCCCTGTGATCTCAAGGTCTGTCATGATTTAACGTCTTGCTACCCGAACAACTCCGATGCATCGCATGCTGACAACTCCCAGTTTATTGCAAGTATCTCGGCAGTAAGTAGACGCGACTGCGTGCCACCACCACGGGTGTTTCGCAGTACACACTAGCTGATGACTGACTAAGTTAGACGGACTGTTCACTGGTCAGCAGACCTACATGGCTAGACCACCGCGAATAGACGAATGGGGAAAGTGACGAATGACGTCTTCGCAATAAGCCACTGGCCCATCTTATTGCCGGTAGGCCAGTCAATCAATTGCATCCCATCGTGGCCGCCAGGCAGACACTGAACCCTACCCACCCTTTGGACCTTTGTACCCACGGTGGTTCGCTTACAGGGTCTTTACGCCTGTCTCTGTCGTAGATAGGTGAGGCTTCAGGATCGCCCCCATCGTCTTTCCCTAGCACATAGGATGCCCTCAAGCATATCTTCAATCCGGACTGTGACAGAGATCCCACCGCGTGCCATTTCAGATATGAAGGAGAACTTGGACAAGGCTGAACCCGACCTCGCCCAGTTTCCCGAAGGGGGTACTGCAGCATGGTGCACGATAATTGGCGCGTGAGTGTCGCTGTTTCCCTCGAATCCTCTAAGCGGCATAGATTATCGAGTTGTTGCCATAACAGGGCGCTAGTCCAGTTCTGCGGTTTCGGGTAGGCGTGGCCGTTCACTCTTGCAAGCGACGAGCATACTTACACGAAAAAAAGGTACACTTCATCGTTTGGCGTTTATCAAGGTACAGACCCTCCTGTGAATCCCTCTGTGGTCTTGTATTGACAGTTTCAGATTTTTACACCCTCTATTATCTAACGAATGAATCCACGTCTGCGATATCGTAAGTCTCGTCTAGAGCTTCGTGTGTGTGTAGAATAAACCTGCTTGATAGTTGGATAGGAAGCATCAATGCGTTTCTGGTGACTGGTTCCGGTCTTGTTGCAGGTATACTCTATGATCGGGGTTATTTGTATGTCCCAACCATCTCGTGCGTTGTCGAGCACTCGATGCTAATAGTGCAAAGCTACCATCTGTTGATTGGAGGATCGTTGCTGCAGTCATTCACCTTGTTCATGCTCTCCCTCACCCAACCGGGTCAATATTATCAGGTACGTCGTCCTGCTAACAAGATGTTATATGTCCCGTCCCACCAACTCGGAATGACAGGTCTTACTCGCTCAAGGGATCGGCCTCGGAATTGCTCAGGGACTCATGTACGTTCCAACTATGGCAGTGGTATCCCACTATTTCTTCCAACGTCGTACACTTGCAATGAGCCTCGTCGCCTCTGGATCCTCGCTTGGATCGATCATACACCCCATCATGTTGAACAACTTGTTTAACGGGAGCGTAGGCTTTGCCAACGGTGTTCGAATAAGCGCCGCCTTTGTCAGTGTGCTGCTTCTTACCGCCTGCATCCTTATACGCACGCGGTTGGAGCCACCTAAACACCCTGCAAGTTACTTGACCGTCGGAAGGGGTATCATCCACGACGTGCCTTTTTGTATCATGGGCATTGGGTAGGTGTGTTTCCACGTACCATGGCTGTCATTGATGTGTGATCCTCCGATACGGTAGATTGTTATGCTTTCAGATCGGATACTTTTTCCCGTTCTTCTACCTGCAATTGGATTCCGTCCAGCATGGAAATTCAGACACGTTTTCGTTCTACTCAGTACGTGATCTGCTACTACCAGCTGACTTGATATCTGACAGATCTATTACTCGTCTAGTTGGTCCTTTTGAATGTGGGAAGTTTGATAGGTCGATTGTCTGCCGGGTTCATCGCACCCCGCGTTGGTGTGCCCAGGTTCATGGTCATATCCACCGCCATGTGCGGCATTCTCATCCTCGGCATGATCGGTCTAAGCAGCGTCCCGACGGTCGTGGTACTCGGGATGCTTTATGGCTATTTTTCTGGCGTTTGTCAGTTCCCTGTGTTCCCCATTTTGTAGGGTCGGACGGATCGAACTGAGTACGATATCCACTGGCAGATATCGCATTGTTGTCACCCATCATGGCCATCCTTACCAGTGACCTCTCGGAACTCGGGTTCGTTGGTTCCAGACGACTGGCTGTTTAGGTCATAAAACTCATATATCAAGGATCCAGTGCTCGCATGGGAATTGGGATAACGGTCACCGGCATTGGTAGTCTTATCAGTGCGTTTTTGCCTGGAATTATCTCGCACCGCCATTTGACACCATGTTCATAGGTGGGCCCCTTTCGGGTGCGCTGCTCACCTCGCAATACGAGTGGTGGAAACCCTCGCTCTTCAGTGGAGTACGATCTGGTTGATCCATCCGGAGAGCAACGTACTGACATGATCCGGTAGCTCACTGCCCTCACTGGGAGTTTTTTGATGATGATGATGCAACTCGCGCTGACACGTCGTCGGAAACGCTCGATTGAGGGACGGGAACTTTCAGGTTCAGCGGGTTGCGAGGCGTGACGCAGGGCAAAATAATTATTGTAACGGGGCCAACGTAGGCGCCGCGTAGCTAACATAACTATATAATTGCCTCGCGGGCCTGCGGACCGCAGTCGATTTTATATGATTAACTCTAATCTACCGAGGGTGCAGCTATGCAGTGCAGTGCATCCGCTCAACTTTGAGCAGGCCGGCCTTTGATTAAAATTTTAAGTGAGGTACTAATTATTGGTCCCGCGCAAATCAAATGCGGAACAGTTCGAGTGGCTGAGCAATTCATCAAAGCACCCTACTAGATATAGTCCTCGGGCTCCCTCGGTCCTCACCACACCACCACCAACGCCCGTGCAAACCTGTACACCGTTTACACGAGTACGTGATATCAGCACGGGTTGGACCATTTCGACACCGCACCCGTGCCCGTCGTACCCGTATTCAAAACACCGTGGTGTCACTCGTATCCCTACCCTTTGTTCCGCATGACTGAAAGATCGGGTTTTGCTCGGGCATGTGTAGGAGGTATCCAAATGTGTCATGGGAAACTCTGGGACCGGGTTTGTTGCTCTTCATTTGGTTGGTGAGCAGTACATGCCTGAACTGCCAGTGGCGAAAATATCTATCTGGCCAGATCCATGCAATCGGAAAGAGGTCCTTGCACTTCCACCATTGATTGTAGGTTCTTCCTGTCCTTCCAGTGAAAGCTGCCGTGAGAAGAGTGCCGTGCTTATCTGCGGAAACAACTTAGAACGGGCGAGAATATCTTCCTCTTGATCCGCACCGGAATCGGGACCCTCTAGCTCCGAGGTATCTCGGGGTTGAGACAAGGTAAGTGCGATGCTTCGGTATGGCATGCTTACAAGGCCGCTAGTGGTCGACTGGTGTCGGTGTAGCCACGTCATCATTGGCGGTAGCGCGGTACTATTGGAACACGGTGATTCGGCTGTAGTCGGCTCACTCTCCGCCTGACCTGAACTTACAAAGAGTTGAGCAGCCCTACTAAGTAGCATAGCCTCAGCCGGCGAGGTAAGTAACCACAGACCTTTGTTACTAATTAGTAACGTTAATGGTGACTCGCAGGTGCTGGCGCAGGCATCGGCTCTTTGTCCGACGGTTGCCTTTCTGAAGTAAGAACTGTATCCCGGCCCTCCAGTCTGTCTGTATGCATTCAACGCCAAGTTGTTACCTGAACAACGCCATCGCAGACTGTCAATTCCTACTTTACTGCAAGCATCTTGGCAGTAAGTAGACGCGACAATGTACCGACACCCGAGCCAGACGCAGTACACACTGGCTGATGTGACTAACTTGAACGGACTGGTCACCGGCAGTGGTCAGCATAGATGACTAGGTGGGAAGCAATGGACGACTCCATTCACAATGAGCTAATGGCTCAAGTTATGCCCGGTCCTGACAAACAAATTGCATCCTCCGGCCTGCCCGCCGTTGGCTGTTGGGACCCTTATAACGGTAGCTCGCCCGCAGCATCTATGTGCTCGTCTAAGCAATAAATAGGTGACGCTTCAGGATCGCTACCACCATCTCGCCCCAGCACATAGGATGCCCTCAAGTATATCTTCGACCCAGACTGTGACAGAGATTCCACCCCGTGCTCTTTCAGATACGAAGGAGCACTTGGACAAGGCTGAATCCGATTTCATCCAGTTTCCCGAAGGGGGTACTGCAGCATGGTGCACGATAATTGGCGCGTGAGTGTTGCTGTTTCCCTCGAATCCTCTGAGCGATATGGCTTATCGGTTTGTTGCCATAACAGGGCGCTAGTCCAGGTCTGCGGTTCCGGGTAGGCGTGACCGTTCGCTTTTGCAAGGGATGAGCATACTCACATGAAAGAAGGTACTCCTCATCGTTTGGCGTTTATCAAGGTACAGACCCTCCTGTGAATCCCTCTGTGGTCTTGTATTGACAGTTTCAGATTTTTACACCCTCTATTATCTAACGAATGAATCCACGTCTGCGATATCGTAAGTCTCGTCTAGAGCTTCGTGTGTGTGTAGAATAAACCTGCTTGATAGTTGGATAGGAAGCATCAATGCGTTTCTGGTGACTGGTTCCGGTCTTGTTGCAGGTATACTCTATGATCGGGGTTATTTGTATGTCCCAACCATCTCGTGCGTTGTCGAGCACTCGATGCTAATAGTGCAAAGCTACCATCTGTTGATTGGAGGATCGTTGTTGCAGTCATTTACCTTGTTCATGCTCTCCCTCACCCAACCGGGTCAATATTATCAGGTACGTCGTCCTGCTAACAAGATGTTGTATGTCTCATCCCACCGACTCGGAATGACAGGTCTTACTCGCTCAAGGGATCGGCCTCGGAATTGCTCAAGGGCTTGTGTACGTCCCGACCCTCGCAGTGGTATCACACTATTTCCGCCAACGTCGTACACTTGCAATGAGCCTCGTCGCCGCTGGAGCCCCACTTGGATCGATCATACACCCCATCATGTTGAACAACTTGTTTAACGGGAGCGTAGGCTTTGCCAACGGTGTTCGAATAAGCGCCGCCTTTGTCAGTGTGCTGCTTCTTATCGCCTGTATCCTTATACGCACGCGGTTGGAGCCACCTAAACATTCTCCAAGTTACTTGACCGTCGGAAGGGGTATCATCCACGACATCCCTTTTTGTATCATGACTATTGGGTAGGTGTGTTTCCACGTACCATGGCTGTCATTGATGTGTGATCCTCCGATACGGTAGATTGTTATGCTTTCAGATCGGATACTATTTCCCGCTCTTCTACCTGCAATTGGATTCCGTCCAGCATGGAAATTCAGACACGTTTTCGTTCTACTCAGTACGTGATCTGCTACTACCAGCTGACTTGATATCTGACAGATCTATTACTCGTCTAGTTGGTCCTTTTGAATGTGGGAAGTTTGATAGGTCGATTGTCTGCCGGGTTCATCGCACCCCGCGTTGGTGTGCCCAGGTTCATGATCATATCCACCGCCATGTGCGGCATTCTCATTCTCGGCATGATCGGTCTGAGCAGCATCGCGACGGTCGTGGTACTTGGGACGCTTTATGGCTATTTTTCTGGCGTTTGTCAGTTCCCTGTGTTCCCTATTTTGTAGTCGGCGGGATCGAACTGAACACGATGTCCACTGGCAGATATCGCATTGTTGTCACCCATCATGGCCATGCTTACCAATGATCTCTCAGAACTCGGGTTCGTTGATTCCACACGACCGGCGGTTCAAACGTTCATACTCGAGAGCTCATCCTATTGATCCAGTGCTCGCATGGGAATTGGGATGACGATCACCGGCATCGGTAGTCTTCTCGGTGCGTCCTCGTCTGGAATTATCTCGCACCATCACTTGACACCTTGTTCATAGGTGGGCCTATCGCGGGTGCGCTGCTCACCTCGCAATACGAGTGGTGGAAACCCTCGCTCTTCGCTGGGGTACGATCTGGTCGATCCACCCGGAGAGTAACGTACTGACACGATTTGGTAGCTCACTGCCCTCACTGGGTGTTCGTTGTTGATAATAATGCAACTCGCGCTGACCCGTCGTGAGGGGCGCTCGACTAAGGAACAGGAGCCTTGAGGCTCGAGGCGTAATGCAATCGTATCCCGGGAGGGGCAAACAATTAAAAAGTCCGAGATGTGCGGGCGTCGCTTAGATAGCTATCTATTGTAGAACCTAGATAGCAGAATTACTCGTGTAGAATGGATCGACGTGCTGGCGATCATGCATGCACTGCGTTGAGCGTCCTAAAGCAGCCCAGGGCTATCCCGGCGGTGGTGGTATAGATCAAGACACGGACCACAAAAGGGCTGTGTGTCAAGAACGGGTATGGAACTAGAATTAGGCGTGCCGATGAAAAAACGTCAGATGAGATGTCGAGTTGTGAGAACGACAAGAGAAACTCACACGATCCGTTGAACGTGGCGCAATATTCCACGAACGAAGCATACCAGACGGTAAATACGACGACGGCTATCGGCGCTACCCTGTGGACGTGGATCTTTGAGAACTTGGATTCAAAGACGAAAAAGTCGATCAAGAGGGTGAATAAAGGCGAGGCATGCAAGGCCAGATCGGTCGTGAGTGGGAGACGCATGAGATTGGGTGCGGCGCCGGGGAAAGGTTGTGGTTCGCCTATAGGACGCAGAATGAGGTGTGGGAGGAACAAAATGAGGGACCAGTAGATGAACGAGATGACGAATTCCGACTGGGGTGAGAGGGTAAAAGTCAGCTTTGGTTTGTGGGATCTACGGAGAGAAGAGTTCGCTTACCGGCAACGATATTATCATGAGTGCCCTCTTGACATCACGAACGACTTGTGTTGTTCTGTCAGTTCATGGACCCGTCTCGCTACAGCGACACTCACTTGCCACGGACGGGAATAGGTCACAGAAGAGACTGACGACCATACATGACCATGTAGCGACCAGCCTATCACAAGCCCCGAGTTTAGCTCTGCTTTAACAAAGCATTAGGAACTACCTTACCCTTGGTTCGTTAGAAACTGGAAATAACCACCCTTTTGAGTCCTCATCCACTCCCCGAAGCCAGTCTGGTCACCCAGGCTGAACCACCCCCACGCCATGACACCAGCCGCGGTTGCATGCAACACGAATGGCAGCAGTCGTCGCATAGTTTAGACAGGTCCAGGGGATGTAGTCCGAATGGAGGGGAAGATGCACTCAGGAAAGGAGTGCGGATGTGAGGCTGCGCTGCCGACCGTATGTGCGACGTGCGATCGGCAGAGATCATAAAACGGACCTCGACATCGGAGCCGAGAGCGGCGACACCGCGGAGGAATGTGCCAGCTCCTCCTTCCACATGGACAGCGTACAATCAGGCGTTGACGTTGAAACCCGACCTGTCAGTGAGGCGTAGTGTCACCTTCCTGACCGCCGCCGCGCGTTTCAACCGATGACGACGATGTGCAAAGCGTTGCACCTCCGCGTCCTCACTCCACGCTCTCGCTCACTCCATTTCTCTTCTGCATCTCGACACCTAGTCGGTCCCAACGACCCCATCTCCAACCTCCGCCCCATCATCTACACGGACACACCCACCCCTGCAGTATCACACTCCAAAGGACCGCTCGAACCGCATGTCAACCACCCCTACTCTCTCAACGAGTTCTCAGACGTCCCGCACGACCATACGCTGGAGCTACAGTACAAGCTTGCTCGAGAACAGCTCGACGCGTTCAATCACAATTTCTGGACAGATGTACGTTCGTGAACACCTCCCGTTAGATTCGTTCGTTCGTTCACTCACGGTTATATACGCCAGAGCAACAATCGGTTCGAAACAGCCAAGCAATCCGTCTTGGCGTCTCTTCCCGAATCCGCCTCGCCTGAAATGCACGAAAATGCACTCTCAGAGTTTTACAAGAAATGGGTGATGCAGGAAAAAACGAGACAGGACGAATACTCCGCCGAATGGCAAAAGCGTAATTGGAACAACATCTTTCTCGCCGCTCGTGTAGAGTACCAGCGCTTCAAGCGGCGCATTCTATGACGATACAACTGGGAGGGCGACGCGCTGGGTAATATACGGACGAGAAAAACGTCACCCCAATATCAATATGGTCTTTAGGGTGGCATGTGGGTCCCAAGTACAACAACCAACTATCACCGCATTTCGTATCCTAGTTCCTCCATAGCCAACTCCCTCACTCTGAAGTAGACGTCCTCCAACTTCATTTTCTCCACCACTGAACTCTCAGCTCTAAAGTCTCTCGCCAACTCGCCCACCATCTCAACTGGCATACCAGGGAATCGTGATGATGTCTCCGGCATGAGCGGGACGGGTAGACACTGCGAAGGATCGAGGTCCAAGCCCTCTGGCAACGATTCATTTGGAGAGGTCGACGCAATTGTTGGTAGAACAAGAATGAGGGTGTGGTACAACGCGGTCGCGCAGAAGCGGGCTTTTAGTTGAGAATCGGTAACGTTGACTGTTCGGCGGATGACATCCCAACTGTAAAGTAAAATTATGAGGACATACGAATAAGAGACATGCAAAGAGAGTGGCAGACGTACTCGTCATGATGGTACACTCGACACCAAGCCCTCCTGAATGACGATAGTCGTCGAACATCCGGGGTGCCCTGAATGACAGATTCAGCATCCCGCTAACGGGTAGAATGCGGGAGAATTTACTTCAGCTCTTGCAAGCAGATGCAACGCGGTTGCATAGTCATCTATGCTGTCCGCATTATCCTTGAGCGTCAGCACGTCCACCACGCCTTCAATGTTCAACACCTTCCCCTGCAACATGTCCCTCACATGGTTTTTAAGCACCTGTACGCGTCAATGACTTGTGTGAGTGCTACAAGTCACATCAGGTACAAATACGCACCATGGTGAGGCCCTTCCGTTCGCTTTCTTTGAGTTTCCTCGCTTTTGCAGACAGAACAGCGTCCACCTGCGCATCCAGACTGTTCTTTTGTTTTCCACGCATGGCGCTCACTATGCCTTGGAAATTTGCGAGCAACTTTTCCTGCACGGCAACAAAGTCCAGACCATCATGAAACGCTACCACGAAGGTCATCAGATTCGGTGAACAATGACACCAGAAGTAGGCCAGCACCGCACCATCGAGCATCACTTCATCCAACGTCCCACCTTCTTGCAAGTTTGCAAGCTGGGAGAGCTTTCCAAGGGAGAGCGTGAACTAACACATCCAATTAGCGCGATCATGAGGAGAGACAGATGAGAAAATAAGAAACAACCAGAACGACGCCAAAGACGTACATGTTTCACTCCAAGGTCGCTCGCTCCCGTCGCCTCTCCCAAGAGCCTCTCGCTTGCGTCTCCAAACCTGTCCCTCCCCATGTCGTTGACCCAGGCAATGGCATTATACTCTGACCTCGCTACCCGCGCTTCGCCCTCTCTCCCTTTGCCTTTCGTGTCCTTTGCGAAGAGCTTGTCCATGATGGGACCCCATACGCTTTCCTCTGCAAAGACGACGCGAGCCTCGCCTTGTTCGATACACCATCGCACGACTTCGCTGCCAAACTCAGCGCTGTATCTGGCAAGGTAGCTTTTAATGAGGGGCGCCTGAGGATTTGAGGTGGGCGGGTATGGTGTCGGGCGGAGGAGGAGCGAGGCAAGGGAGGGGAAGTCAGTGTAGGTGGTTGCGAGGGCGAGGGCTTGCTGGAGGTGCGAAGTTGCGCCTAAAGAGGGGATTCTATTAAGAGAAGTTTGACAGAGGGCAGTGTTCTGAAAGCAACGTACGCAGGGTCTCGAGGATCTCGGGTCTAAGTTGTGCAAACTTATCTTCTAGCTCCTTTATGTCCCTCTGTGAGTTTGGTTCATCAGCTGCCATCGGGCTGGGGGCCAACATTGTACACGTTAACAAAGGTATATAAGGAAAATAAGGAGTACTTGCCTTGCGAGCCAATCCAGCCTCTCCTGCACACACGCAAACAACAGCGTGGCCAGTTCGGGTAGCATACCCACCACGTCCTTTCTGGTATTGTTACCCCCACTAACTGTAGCCACCTTCGTCACAGAATCAACAAGCTTCAGGACTGCCTCGATGACAGCAGGTCTGCTTGTCCACGGTTTGATCATTGGAAGCTCGACGCCATATACGCCAAGGTTGTATGCGCGATAAGCAAGTGCAGCTTGGAGCGTTGCCTACGAGCAAAGAGCGATCCAGTTAGGTACGCAACTTCGATAGTCGGAAAAGACGAAGACGACTCACCACAACGGCACCACCGAGCTCTTTCAAGGCCCCAGTACTCCCATATCCACTCCCTTCTAGCTGACCCAAGTAGTCCACCATGAACACCAATAGCCTCCCCACATCAGACACACGATACTTGAAGAAGTCCCGCGTGACATCTTGTGTGGGAGTTGGCTCGGGCATCGGCGGAGATGTCGGATAAGACGAAGGGTCCGAGGTGGACGAGGTATGAGTGGCAGTGAATGCATGGATAGTATCCGTGATAAGGGAATGAATTGCGCCAGCGCTAGGAGATCTCGATCTCGATGTCAGGATAGCTTTATAAGTTGACTCACTCGATGTGTTCGTTCAATATGACCCAAAGTTGGTGGCATGCGTAGAGTTTCTCAGCGTCGGTCGCCAGGCGTTGACGACTTCGTTGAGACATCTAGTAGGATCGTATGAATCAGCACGGGTATTCTCCGACCGAGTTTTAGTCATTTCCGTCGCTGCGGTGATGAAGGCGTTTCTCCTTGAACGACGTCAAACTAACCTTTCCCAAAGCGCCATTATCGTTGATGAACCTGATGAGCCAGCTTAACCGTTCTTTCCGCGCCGTCAGTTGGTAGGTAAGATCATGATTCGGCCAGACGATTTCAGCATCTGAAGCAACGGGGTGGTCGATCAACATCAAACAGCCAGCGTGGATGAGCAAGACAGGAAGGCGGAACTGGGAGGCGGAACGAGGGAACTACAGCTTACCACTAGCCATTACTGCAGCGCTGATACCTTCTGCAGCGCGCATGAGCGCTTCTCCGTCGAGTACCGGCGAAGGTGGGAGAATGAATTGCAAAGGATTGGCAGGGATGGGTGAGTACAAAATGGCCTGTTTCAAGGTAGCTCTGAGGAGATTGGGGAGGGACCTGTTCCACCGTATATCAATACACACGAGAAACCACGGCATAAAAGGCCGGAAAAAGCAAGAAAGGTATCACTCACTCGGCCTTGAATTCTTGCACTTTTTCTACATCCAATGAGACTCTCAGCATCGAATCGCCCGTTACCATCAGAACCTCAGCCTCGTTTACCCTATCACCATCATCGGTGTCCATGCTACTGTTTGGATCTGCATGGTCAAGAATGATGACCGGGGGGAGTGCGGAAATCCCCAGGAATCGGTCACTCGAAGACTTGAGAACAAGACGGTCGTGGTAGGGAGTATCTGGGCAGGTGCGCAGTAAGATACCTAATCAGCAAACGGGAGAGGAGCGAGCGCCTACTTCGAGCGCAGAAAATCACGACTTCGCCAAATAACACTGCAATAACCGCTCCTTTAGAAAGGAGTGTCAACCGTGGATGCGCAGGCGGAGAAGAAGCATTCTGATAGCATGTTTTAATCCAAGATTAAGTATGCCATCGAAATAAGGAAATTGAATGAGCCTTGACCTGAATCCGACTACGCAAGAAACACTCACAGCAACATAAGGCACTACAGTGACGCCATCGACACCCCATGAATCACCATGTGCCACCAGGCGGAGGATGACATACACCCTACGAGGTCCAAAGCTGAACTGGTCAACAATCATTGCACCAGGGTCCTCCTCAGCCCCTGCAGAAGCATAGGAAACCAAGAACACGAGCGTATTTGGACTTAGCATCTTGTGATTAGTGAGAATGTGAGTGTTCTCATGAATTTGCTTACTTCTCGACAGCGAGGTCGACACCCTCAAGATCCTCTATGCCAACGCCCCCGCCAATCGCTTCCCGCACGACCTCCGCCACATCTGTCTCGCCCTTCAGCTCTTCCGTTCCCAATGCCCATTTTTGGATCCTGGTCTCGACCAAAACAAACATATTGTTCCCAGATGATGCGAGTGCAACAACATTGCCCGGCTCCGGGCGTACTGCAGGGGACGGCGCTGACCATCCCAGGAGGCGCGAGAGAGAGAGGGAAGAAGAAGGTGTTGGAGGGGCAAAGGGCCGCACTGTGAGGGCGTGCTTTCCACCTTGAGAGGTGATCCCTAACCGGAATATCCTGCCCGTAGATGTGGCAGCTAGGTACGCATACGCCCCTCCAGATCCCCCGCCGAGACCCCCTATATCGGTTCGAACAAAACACGAGACATATTCTTCTCCGGCGGCCTCAAGGGGGAGATACACTGCCTCGAATGTGCCTCCTCCTGACAGTCCAGAGGAGATTGAGGGCCAAAAACGCGTCGCTCCGGTAGGGGAGACGAGGATGAGACCTGGTTCGATGGAGCGCGAACGGGAAGGGACAATGGCATGATGTGGTGCAAGAGATGTGACATTTGTATGATTTGGGGAAGGAGGAGGACACGGAAGGATGTAGCATGTTGGGCTTGGAGAGGTTGGCTTAAGTGTGGCATGCGACCAGAGAAAGCACGTTCTCGCAGACGCGACGAGCGTGTACCCCGAGGTGATGTCTACGCATCCGGTATAGGACTCCACCAGAAAATCTATGTACAACGAATATGGTGAATTGGATGACTGGTCAGCTCGTGACGACGCGCACCTGTGGATCGGAGAGCTTGCTTGACTTCCACTGGCAATGCGCCATGCAAACCGACTATCAGCTCCTCTGTTTTTGCGAATATGGTATCTTTTTGGCCCGATGTCCTCTCTGCCTGTGCATATGCTCCAGGTGTCGGTGCTTCATCAACCTCCATTGCGGACTCTGCTACTGAGCGTGGAGGAGTAGCGGCAGGCACGACGCGGTGAGCACCAACGAGCTTGCGGGGTCGAGGTGGCGTCCTGGACGACGGGCGTGGTGTGGCATATCTATGGGTCCTCCGAGGTGGTGGAGAAGCGAATGTCGCCATCGAGTTCGTGGCGGTCGTGCAAGCCGTTCAGAAACAAGGCTCTCGCTTTGACCGGTTGTGTATAAACACCCGAAAATACAACTTGACCACCACCACTATGAGTACCATCTCCATTCCAACAGGGTTCCGATGTCTTCCACTGTCATTGGCCCAGCTGTCGTTGTCTGCCGTTTTAAAGTGTGGACAGTCATTCCGGTGGACGAGTTATCCAATTTCGCCTCTCTGTGATCCCTCCGCACCCTCCGCTTATGAATACCGGTTTTGTCTGCGAGATCGTGTCGTCTGCTTGAGACAGTCTTCCGAGGCCCTCTTTTATCGATCCGTATTCCCCGACGGATATCTCGACCCAGCGCAGGCAGACACTCGCGAGGAGGAAACACTGGTTTGGCTCAAAGACTACTTCCAGCTGGACGTCGACCTCGTCAAGCTATATGACGAATGGAGTGGACATGATCCCGTCTTTCGCAACGTCCGATCCCGTTTCCCTGGCATCCGCATGCTGCGACAGGACCCTTGGGAGAACCTCGCCTCGTGAGTGAACAGAAAATACTGGTCTCGGGATTCGACACGATCGCAAGTAGATTTATTTGTTCTTCGAACAACAACATTGCACGTATCACAAAGATGATTCATGCTCTTTGCAAACACTACTCACCGCCCCTCCTGTCCCTCGAACCTCCGGTTACTGACTCGGACGGTACGGCGAAAGATGTAACTTATCATCCGTTCCCACCCCCGAGTACTCTTACTACCCCTGGGGTTGCAACGAAACTGCGGTCGCTTGGCTTTGGATATCGTGCAGATTTCATTCAGCGAACGGCAAAGATGTTGGTTGACGAACATAGTATGGATTCAAGTGTACATTGCGGCATTGAAGCTGCAGAGAAATGGCTTATGACCTTGAGGGACTTGGATACCCCGAAGGCAAGAGAAGAGTTGCTTAGACTTGTTGGTGTGGGTCGCAAGGTTGCTGACTGCATTTTGCTCATGAGCTTGGACAAGGTAGCCTCGGATTTCTGGTTCCCATAATCAATACTGATTTCGATGGCATAGAGAGAAGTTATACCAGTGGATACCCATGTTCATCAAATTGCAACCAAACATTACGGGTTTCGTTCTCTTGGAAGTTCAAAGAAGGTTTCCATGACCCCAAAACTGTACGACGAGATCAACGGCAAACTGGCTGACACATGGGGCGAATACGCTGGTTGGGCACATTCAGTACGTGGTTAGCACCACATGCAAAATCTCGAACTCATAAGTAAGCAGGTTCTTTTTACCGCTGACTTGAAGGTCTTCTCCTCCTACGGAATGCCAGCATCCCCCTCTACCTCGATAGAAATTACTCCAAGTTCAACCCCAACGGCAACTCCAGTCGGCCGGCCCTCGAGCAATAAACGGACGAGGAAGACTGTACCGCTTGACGCGGATGAGTTTCCAGTAATTATAGACCCAACGT
Source organism: Rubroboletus satanas (assembly GCA_038090635.1). Classification (NCBI taxonomy): domain Eukaryota; kingdom Fungi; phylum Basidiomycota; class Agaricomycetes; order Boletales; family Boletaceae; genus Rubroboletus; species Rubroboletus satanas. Next base: position 27,416 of record JBBPNB010000121.1, read on the forward strand.
CGCAGAACCCCATTGAAAATACCAGTCTCGCTGAGAGAGTCAAGAAGAGACGAAGGGCTATAGAATAGATGCTCTACCATTGATTGTGGCTGTGTCGTGTTATACAGTGAAGTCTGTTAGCTGTGCGATCTCAGCATCGCTCAAGTTATCTGCAGGATGTCTCACACGAATCCCGTACAAGAAATCATTGATACGACACGCGAAAGCGATCGGGAAGACCGTTCTTCCGGATCTGAGGCAGAACACCCAGGACACAAGGACAACTCTCCGGAAGCACCACAAGCGTCGTCATCCAAACGCAAGAAGAAGAAGAAATCTAAAGCTACCAGAATCCTGGACTCGTTGCACGGAAATGAGATACCGCACTCTGTTGTAGATCACGTCGTCAATGCTGAGCAAGGCAGTGGAGCAGCTTCACCGGATGCCGAGGCCGTCATGCAAGCACTGAACCACCTGAAGCTTATCGATGCACTCAAGGGGAAGACGAGTATTACTGGACGCGGAAAGAACACTCTCGGAGAGCACAAGGTAGCGTCGCCCACTTGTTCACACTTCATCTTCATCGCGCGTAATTTTTCTTCCCAAGTTTTGGGCGACGCAACCCGTCCCTCAACTGGGTAAGCCAAATCGCCTTCATCCGAGGGCATATCTAAACGGTTAATATCACCCAGGCGATCAACCACCCGCTGAAGATGGGTATATCGAGCCCACCAAGGCAATAGAGGAGGTTCGCCAAGAACCGTATCCACTGCCAAAGGACTTCGAGTGGTCTACTCTAGACCTTAATGACCCCAAGCAGGTAGGTGCTATATGGATGCCACTAAATTTGTACTCTCACCCAGGCTCCAGATCAAAGAGGTTTATGACCTACTGTCACTGAACTATGTCGAGGATGACGAGGCTGCCTTCCGCTTCAAGTACAGCGCCGAATTCCTTGAATGGTATACCTTCTGTTTTATCACGGAAGACGATGAACAGTTAACGCCACCATAGGGCCCTCAAACCACCGGGTTATTGTAAAGAATGGCATATTGGCGTTAGAGTCTCTTCGAATAAAAAACTCGTTGCCTTCATCTCCGGTGTTCCGATGACCCTTCGCGTGCGTCAAAAGTAAGCTTTCCCGTGCACTCATAGCTACCTCAAATTTGATCCCATGTAGCGTCTTTCGCGCGAGCGAAATCAACTACCTTTGTGTCCACAAAAAATTGCGCTCGAAGCGACTCACACCTGTACTCATCAAGGAGGTCACACGACAAGTCAATCTCTGTGGGATAGCTCAGGCGATCTACACCGTTGGGCTTCTTCTTCCAACCCCGGTTGCAACTTGTCGGTGCGTCTCTTTTGTCCTTGTATCAAGCGTCGTTTTCTCACCTCCGTGCAGGTACTATCACCGTTTGGTCAACGTACCGAAACTCATCGACGTAAAATTCGCCTATGTCCCACGAAACATGACTCTTGCGCGTATGATCCGGATCTATAAAGTAGATCCCAAGACCGCATTACATGGTCTGCGCGAGATAGAAGAAAGGGATGTCCCCGAAGTGGCAGATCTATTCGCGCGATATATGCAGCGCTTCGACATGGCCCCCCTCATGACCATCGATGAAGTGCGACACCAGTTCCTCAGTGGGAAGGGAGAACTAGATCAACCCTCGGAAAATATCAGACGATCAAAGCAGGTGGTGTGGACATACGTTGTCGAGGTGAGTGGTGTTGCACGTCACAACTACAGATTCTCAACCTTATATTCGGATGTGTGGGGCAGGATCCTGAAACGCACCGTGTGACCGACTTCTTCTCGTTCTACTCTCTTCCATCGACGGTGATTAATAGCTCCAAGCACGACGTCGTAGAGGCATGTTACCTATTCTACTATGCAAGCGATGTCGCGTTCGCACCTGGGGAAGACACCGAAGTCAAATTGAAGAAGCGGCTCGGTCAGCTGATTGGAGATGCTGTGATCATCGCCAGCCAAGCAAGCTTTGACGTGTTCAATGCAGTCAGTCTGATGGACAACATGAGCTTCCTGGAAGATCTCAAGGTAAGCTGTTGAACACGTTTTACTTTGCCTGTTTGGTCTCATACGGACTCGAGTTTGGTGCGGGGGACGGCTTGCTCAACTTCTACTTGTACAACTGGAGAACGGCAGCAATGGCAGGTGCCACAGCTCTCGGTGGTGTAGAGGCTGGAAGAGGTGTTGGTGTGGTGATGCTCTAGGCCATTTTGGCCAACCGACGTCCAACATACTTGCACCAATTCGCTTGCATCATCCCTACTTGAACTGTCTATATAAACACATCATACAATACATTCTACAATCTTCAGTCACTATCGATCTCAATAATATCATCGTCATCTACACCCCAATCTGGGGTTGGACTCCGTCGTTTGAACTGCGACTTAGTCGGCAGGGGCGCGGCGGTGGTACCGGTAGCTCCAAGTGAGCGGCCCCGAAAGCTTGGAGGGACATGTGGCTGTGCTGGCATCCTTGAACCGATGGTTTGCCCGCTACCCCATGACTTCTGACCAGCTTGCGATTGCGGAGCAGAGGCTGCCTTCTCCTTTCCCTTCGTCGACGTCGTTTGAACGGGTCGACCATTGAGAGTGTTCCCAGAACCGGTAAACGTTGCCTAGGAATTGAAGCAGGCGTGAGTGAGTGCAGACATGCTAAAACACTGTACGCACCGGAGGGCTCGAAGGTCCGGCAGATATTGATGGTCTGGGTTCGGGAGGCGTGTATGGAACGACATTAAAACCAAAGAACAGCTTTCCGAATGGCAGATTCAACGCTGCCGGCACCTTGGACTCAGATTCCAACGTTTCGCTCGTGACAACTTTCTGCTTGCTGGAAGACAAAAGAAAAACGTCAGCGAACTTTCGCACCGAAAACAGACTGAACAAACTTTGTGCGTATGATTTTGCTACCATCGGTAATGTCTTCCACGCCACGGTGACTGATTCCCTTTCCTTTGGTCTTCCGCCCTGCCAGAGTTTCACCTTTCCCCTTAAAACTCTCCCAATGGTCGCCACCTTTGCTTACAGTGGAATTTCCGCCCGCGACGAATCCACCTGCAAGCGATGACGACGGCCGAGATGATCCCGGCGATGATGAGTTGAGATCAATCTTGAGTTTTGACGCCATTGTTGCGGGGGGAGGCGCTTTGGGTCGTTCGGGTTCTACATAGCCAACAGGGGGGGCGAAATCGACCTCAAGATCGGTGTCAAGAATACATATGCCTCCCCCCCCGGGTGTAACTTCCATCAAAAGAAAGCCGAATATCATTGAGTTATAGCATATCTCAATGGTGTCCCCTTGCGTGAGCGCGGAGAAGTTGCGGAGTGCTTGTTCTAGACTGTGCGCTCATCAGCTATGAACAGGTAAACTATGGTCCGAAACTGGACATACACGGCCTTGGGATCGGAAATCTCGAGGAAGTGGACGGTTTGAGGTTGTAGCTTCACGAACTTGCCCTTCGGGAGTTCCGTACCGGTAATTCGGATAGGATCGCCTTCTTCGAGCCGGAGAGTCTTCATCATCCAGTATGGAAGATGTACGATGCCCTCCTCCGCAATGAACTCCAAGACACCCGCGTGTGTGGACGCTGCAGGATTCGAAGGATTACGAAGCTGGAACATCCACGGTGATTCGAGATCCAAGCTGGTGAGATGAGCCAATGCAGAGGGTGGCATGACAACTGGTTGTTAAAGGATATGAGCGTTGAGTAAATGAGCGTGATCCAGCAGACATACTCTTTCCGCCGTAGGACAGATTCTCTCGCTCCCTACCGGGGAGCATGGCTACGCTGTAGGCCTTTAGATACTCATCGTATGACCTGGCTGGGGGACGGCCAATCCGAGGGCCAAGTGGACCGCCAAATCCTCTACGAGGATCCAGGATAAGATCCGACCACATGAGCAATTAGGGAAGACCTACTGAGCAAGCTGGGCAAACAGCCCTGCTGGGCCACCGAGGCCATTCGGATTGCCAAACTACAACATCGGTCAATGGAATGGCACACATCTGAAGGTGACGCTCACAAAATCCATAGAAGAATGTGGTTAGAGAACAAGAGGGATTCGACTGCGTTGTGTCGGGGTGAGCGTACGCAATACTCCTTTTACATACGGCAAAGGCCGCGGCATCCAAATCGAGAAGGATACAGAAACGCGTCGATTACAACTTTACAAGTATCCTCTTCCAATTGCAAGTCGTCGATAGCCCATCCGTCACGTCCGATCCTATTATAGTCCAGCATAATGGCCACAAAAGCTGCACAAGCCCCACGGTCTGGCTCTAATGCCGCGTTCAACGACAAGGTGAGCCGCATGACGCTCCCAACTCCCTCTCGAGCCTCATGGAACGCGTCCGCAGGGTAAGCCCATGGAACTCCGCATGTCCAACATGGTGGCTGCCAAAGGTTTGTTCGTTGTGTCAACCCATTCTTTCTGGCTTACCATTCTGCGCAGCCATCAGTGACGCTGTTCGTACATCACTCGGGCCAAGAGGAATGGACAAGATGGTATCGACTTGCCGATCTCTCACCAAGGTGTTCCAAAGATGTTGATTGAAATCGTAGATTCAAACTTCCAAAGGCGAGGTGATTATCACGAACGACGGTGCGACAATTCTGCGGAGTATTCAAGCACTACACCCCGCTGCTAAAATGGTAACTTTGCGTCCAATACTTCAAATCAGTGATTTATTGTTCCTTCAGCTCGTCGACCTGTCCGCTGCCCAAGATGTAGAGGCAGGCGATGGCACAACCTCGGTTGTTGTCCTGGCAGGTAGCCTTCTTGGCGCAGCAGAAAAGATGCTCCTAAAGGGAATCCACCCAACGATCGTCGCGGAATCTTTTCTCAAGGCATCTGTCAAAGCTGTGGACTACTTGACCGAAGTATCGATTCCAGTCGACTTGAATGATAAGGCAAACCTACTTCGCGCAGCCAGCACGTCGTTAAACTCCAAGGTCTGTGTTGGCTCTTGACGATACGTCGAAGGTCTTATCGTTCTCCCAAAGATCGTTTCTCAGTACTCTTCGATTCTTGCTCCTATCGCTGTTGCCGCTGTCACTCGTCTCGTGACACCCCAGTCTTCAAGTGTGGATCTTAGAGACATCAGGATAGTGAAGAAAGTCGGTGGTACGATCGAAGACACCGAGCTTGTGGATGGTGTTGTCTTGAACCAAAATGTCATCGTCTCCGCTGGTGGCCCAACCCGCGTGGAAAAGGCTAAGATCGCTATAATTCAATTCCAACTTAGCGCACCAAAACCCGATGTAAGCCTCCCGCACATCCTGGTCTATGCTATTCATCGTCCGCAAAACCTAGATGGATAACACTGTCGTTATCAACGACTATCGCCAAATGGACAAGGTTATCAAAGAAGGTCGCCAATATCTGCTCAACATCTGCAAGAAGATCAAAAAGGCAAACTGCAATGTCCTTCTCATTCAAAAGTCCATCCTGCGAGACGCCGTCGATGACACCTCTCTCAGCTTCCTCAAGCGCCTTAACATTCTCGCTGTTAAGGACGTCGAGCGTGATGAGATCGACTTCCTCTCAAAAAGTCTGGGATGCAAGCCTATCGCGGATATCGAAGCATTCACAGAGGACAAGCTTGGATATGCCGATTTAGTCGAGGAGACATCGCAAGCCGGAGCAAAAGTCGTCAAAATCACTGGTGTCAAGAACAGGGGTCGTACGGTCAGCATTCTCGCAATGGGCTCCAACAACCTCGTTGTCGAAGAGTGCGAGCGTAGTCTGCACGATGCCCTCTGTGTCGTACGTTGCATTGTAAAGAAGCGGTATGACCACCCAGCTCCCGATCGACGTGGCATATATTGAAGTTTTTGTCTCAGAGCGCTCATTTGTGGTGGTGGCTCACCCGAAATCCACGTCTCCCGTCTCCTTTCCCAGTACGCCCAGTCATTGAAAGGCATGGAAGCGTACTGCTTCCAGGTATATGCGGACGCATTGGAAGTCATCCCCACCACCCTCGCGGAAAACGCAGGCCTAAATCCCATTGCGATTGTTACTGAGTTGCGCAATCGACATGCTCTCGGAGACCGTAATGCAGGTATCAACGTTCGGACGGTAGGTTGACGTTTGATGTTGATGAGGAATTACTACTGATGATCGATTCAGGGCTTGATTTCCAACATTCTAGAGGAAGACGTTGTACAGCCTTTGCTTGTGTCTACCAGCGCGATTGAGTTGGCGACGGAAACAGTTTGTCTACTGCTGAAGATCGATGACTATGTACAAGTTAGGTAATGAGACTGAGAGTAACCAATCACTCTCCACGATGCTCACTATGCGCGCGATATACATACATGAATGGTGCCAGTAAGCAACGCAAGCATGAATAGAGCCCAATTGGAGCTGGAAGTGAGACACAGCAAAAAGAAATGCCAGGACCGTGGATTGAACACGGGACCTCCAGAATCCATAGTAACTTCAGTCTGTTGCTCTCCCAGCTGAGCTACCCCGGCGACGGTGAAGTTTTGAATTTTGCATTCCAACACAACTTTTTGCTTCAGCCTTCGAAGCTTAGGCTTGATTTGGCGTCCTACTGTTACCTCCTCCGCTGCTATATTCTAAGTGCATCCAGAGCACATCGTGCAGCAAGAATGTCCGGTGCAGGGCCTCGCGAGAATGTCTTTGCTACACGGATGGCATTAACGAACATGAAGCTCCGTCTCAAAAGTGCTGAGACGGGGCACTCCTTGCTCGCGAAGAAGCGTGATGCCCTCACCACGCGATTCCGAGCGATCCTCAAGAAAGTAGACGAGGTGCGTCAAGCACAGTACCACACCCTATTCACCCTGACCCGAACGAAAAATAATCCCTTCCAGGCGAAACGAAAGATGGGACGCGTGATGCAGCTTGCGTCGTTCTCGATGGCCGAAGTCACGTATACGACGGGCGACATCGCCTACCTTGTCCAAGAGCAAGCAAAGCTGGCGACGTTCCGTGTCAAAGCAACGCAGGAGAACGTTTCGGGTGTGCTTTTACCAGCATTCGAGGCGGATCGTGTTCCTGGCTCAGGTGTGCCTCGCTTCACTCGGTATTGCCTCCTGGATTTGGGATTGATTCAGCCCTCTCTTTTTTTAATCCCTTGTAGATTTTAACCTCACGGGTCTCGGACGTGGAGGGCAACAGGTGCTACGGGCAAAGGAAGTTTACGCCAAGGCGCTCGAGACGCTTGTGGAGCTTGCATCACTCCAGACGGCATTTATGATCCTCGACGAAGTCATTCGAGCCACGAACCGCCGCGTGAACGCTATTGAGCACGTCATTATCCCGAGACTTGATAACACGATCAAGTATATCTTAAGTGAACTGGATGAAATGGATCGCGAGGAATTCTTCAGGCGAGTCTTGTTTTATAGCGCGCCCGACGGATGCAGATGGCTCACCGGACAACAGATTGAAGAAGGTGCAGGGAAAGAAGAAGAGGCAGGCAGCAATCGCCGCTGCTGAAAAACAGGCTACAACAGACGCGGAAAAGGAGCCCGTGAAGTCGATCAAGACCGATGTGACCCAGCCTCAGAATACAGTAACAGAGACTGCGACAGAAAGTGTTGCAGTTGAGGGGAATGTTGTCGAAGAGGTAGTTGAAGAGGCCACAGTAGAAGTGGTCACAGTTGAAGAGGATGCGGATGAGGAAACTGCAGCGGCGGAGCCGGAGGTGGAGGAAATTACTGTAGACTTACTGAGCACCAAGGACATGGACGTGATTTTCTAACTTGTTCGAACAGCGCTCCATCCATTCTTATAGTATATACCATCATACTTTGCAATGTCACGGATGTCGAGTGATCACTGTGCCATATAATGCCAAATGCGTGCTTGTTTCACTCAAGCGCTTCAGTAGATCCCACTTGGCATCAGCTGGTCATGGTGCATGTCATGTGCGGAGCGTCACATAGATACATGGTAGTTTTATGAAGTGCAGTGAGGAAAGTAGGGCGGAGAGGAGTGGCAGGCAGTTTACTTGTCGAAGGTGAGTCAAGCACACAATTGCATGAAAGGCGATGACATACGTCAACCATCTCCACATCATCGGATTTTTCGGTCTTCTTTCTGTCCTTGCGGTCCAAGATTGCCCGTCTATAAGAAAGTTCAGATAACGGAGCTGAAAGCGGTCAGGTTCAGGTCGACATACCTGTCTTTGTCGAGCTTGATGTTAACGATGACAACCTTGGAGGGGTGGACGCCGATGGGCACTGATGCGCCATTCGATTTGTCGCGTTGTACACGGTCGACGTGAATAACCCATTTCTTGCGGTATACCTGAGTGATCTTTCCTTCCCGACCCTTGTACTTCCCTCGCACAATTCTAACTTCGTCGTCCTTGCGGATAGGCAGTGACCGCGTCTAGATGTAAATAAAGCAGGGTGTGATTAAGGAAAGCGGAGACTGCCCCAGATGTCCACTTACGTTGTACTTTCCCCGTAGTTCCTTGGAGAGAGGTGAAGACATGATTTTGCGGCGGACGGACGAAGGAGCACTGAAGTGCGCCTTGCGGGCCTTTCGCCGCGAGGAGGAAACGTCTGTAAATGATGACGATGAGCATCTCGCTGTATCGAAGTTGACCCGTCGATCCATCTGAGCTGTGCCCTTCTAATCCAACGTATCGTCCGACAAGAAACGGCAATTTCGTACAGAAAGTGCATCAAAGTGATCACAGCATAGACTAAGACTGAACTGACCGGGGTTGTACTTCATCTTGATCTTGAGGACGTTGGTAACGGTGTCGGCGGGGTCGTAGTGTGGATGTGTGGAACGAGTTGTTTGGTCCAAAGTTTGTGCCTCGGAGTTTGCCGAGTCCCCCAGCAGTAAGACGGAACCAAACTCACAAGTATTAGTAGCAGCCTACATGACATGTCTGCCGACAAGGTACGCCCAACTAAATTGAAGTTTAAAGGGGAGAAGACAAAGAAGAAACGGAAGAGAGACGATGATGAGGGCAGCTCTAGCAAACAGGGGCGCGTCGAGGAGGAAGAAGCTCCCGATACCTGGGTCATGCCGGAATCTCCAGCAGAAATACGCGGACCTACATTCATAGTGCACCCCTCGGATCCTTCGCCTATCTCCGTAAACTTTGACTCGACGCGAAACAAGATTATCTTGCACCCCCTTGACAAAGAAAGCGCTTCCGAGTCAGCCTCAGTGCTCGATCGCGAGCCGGCCGAGGTCGCACAAGTATGGGTTACGACGCGTGTCGCTGGCTCCCCTTCCATCAATCTTCGGACGGGCACTGGGGAGGGGAAGTTTTTATCCTGTGACAAGCATGGGATTGTCTCAGCAAACAGGGAAGCTCGGGGTCCAGAAGAGGAGTGGACCCCGGTGGTTTTGCCCGACGGCATGGTGGCATTCATGAACGTGTATGAAAACTATCTCAGCGTGGACGAGGTTGCGGGTGGTGCTTTACAATTACGTGGAGATTCTGAAGAAGTTGGCTTCAGAGAACGCTTTTGGATAAAAATCCAGAGCAAGTACAAGAAGGAAGTCCATGAGGAGAAGAAGAAACGAGAAGCGGGGTCGGAGATGACCGTCATCGATGAGGCGAGTGTCAAGTGAGTCTTTCTTTTTTCGGTGACTTCCCCGAGAAAACATCAAACGTTGTTGCATCTTAGCCGTCTGCATCAGGCATGGGGCGCAGGACGGTCTGTCACGTCAAAAGAAGACAAGAAAGAGGTAGGCCTGGATTTAGTTATGCACCACTCGGAAGGATAACATTGTTACACAGTTGAAACGCGCTCAGAAAGAAGGTCGCCTGGCCGAGACACTGTTGGATCGTAGATCAAAGCTCAAGAGGTATATTCTCCATTGCCCAATGAACTATTAGCTTAATCCGTTATAGTGATCGATTCTGCTGAACCATAGATGCTTTTATCTGTACACGTACACCATATCTTGTTTCCTGTGGCGTATCGATTGAACTTGTTCCTTCCGGATTGACAAGGGTGTTTCCTCAAGCAATCTTCAGAGTCCCTGAGCCCAGACAGGAAACCCTCAACGATGGACAAACAAATATACCGACAGATAAAAGATGTCCTGATTTCATTGGTTCTTCCCCAGACAAGAACGATGATGACCACCCAACCTTCTTGTATTGTGGCAATGCCCGACGACTGCATCAAGGATGTTCGCAGCCTGTTTCTCGAGACTAGATTGTCTTCGAGAGACTTTCGTACCTTCACAGTATGTTCCTGGTTCAACGCTCGTTAATGCTGAGTACATCTTTTCTGGTTGTAGACCATTATAAAGTCTAAAGTTACAAAACATCTGGATGACTCTGGTGTTGTCTCTGTCGAGGAGCAGAACCCAGTTGCCTTCCGGGAGTTTCTGGACGGGGTTGGTGATCAACGTTATAGCCCTCAGTCCTAGTTGCTCACGATTGTGATTCATGCGCAAGGTTAAAAATTGCGATCC
>JBBPNB010000122.1:0-37798 GCA_038090635.1 Rubroboletus satanas
GGGGGGGCTTCTTTTCGTGTTTCGTTGTGTCATTTTTCGTCACTGGGCACTCTCAGGCTGGGTCGCCTCGTTGACGGTGAACGCTTCCCCGTATTCGAGGGGGGGGCTCTTGGCATCATGATGGGACACGGCACACCCACTCGACGACGACGTGGTCTCGCACACCTCCGACTTGTGCTTGATGAACAATTTTTTTTTTCGTGTGCAGTAGCATGGAGATACCACCGGCGAGTCACTATATATTAGTAGATTTTACCTGTAGAAGTTTGCAAGTCACGTTGGTAGCGTACTCAAGGTAGGAGAACCCAGTTCGAAGTAGTCCGTGATGATACTCCATTATTTAATGTAAGCTGGTACCGCACGGTACCGTCACCTGCCACGAATAGAACTAGAACCAAATCCACGGGGGGGAGCAACGCACGGAACGACGATCGTGTTTTAGTTCTTCCGTGTAACTCTTTGGAACATCGAAATCCAATTCTACTAGACGACCTTTTGTACACCTCAAGGAGGAAATCTACATGAAACGAACCACCAAACCACCGACGACGATACAGCAGACGATGGAATATACAACGAAAAAAAGGAAAGCTATTCACAAGAAGGGTAGAACCAAAGAACTTATTTCGAGAAAAAAAGAAAAGACATGTGGGATTAGTTGGCAACTTTGCCGAGAGGTGTCTTGGCCATCACGCTGATCACCTCGTACAAGACCTACATCATGCCTCGAGTTAGATTCTTTCCTTCTTCTTCTTTTCTGGGACAGGCAGGGGAGGGGAAGTGCAAGCAAGACTCACGTCGGCAGCTGCCATAGTGGTCAACTCGGCGTTCGTATCATACGCAGGAGCGACTTCGACAATATCGGCAGAGACGATGTAAAGACCGTCCAGACCGCGCAAGATGGTGCGAAGCTCGCGCGTCGACCAACCTAGAACATGCATCGATATCAATATCAATACCAGCAGGCGTGACGCCACAATACGATCGCTGTATCGAAACGAGTAGAAGAAAAAAGAAAAAACGGACGTACCTCCAGTCTCGGGCGTACCAGTCGCAGGCGCGAACGCGGGGTCGATCGAGTCAATCTGTTCGAGGTGTGGATCTCACCACGTTCCCAACAGGCAAAAAAAGGACGAAACGACGCACGTCGATCGACAGGTATACCGGGCGGTTGCCGACGGTCTCTCGAATTTTCTTGATGATGCCATCGGTGCCTTGTCGACGAAATTAATAATAAAAAAGCAAAACGGCAGTTATTCACGTCTTCAGTGGCGAAGCGGTGTCTCACTCGATTTGAGACTCACCGATCGTATCGATCTCGCGCGCCTCTATCCTCTGGAACCCAGAGGCGTCATCATTCGCATAGTCTGCTGGACCCGACAACGTCGTCCGAATTGCACCATGCTAAAATCAACGGATAAACTAGGATCAAAGCGTTCGACAGACACTCGGAAGGAAACGAATGAGAAAGGAACAAGATACTTGCAATGGAGGTGCCATTCTTGATGAGACCTTCTTGACTGGCCCAGTAAAAGTAGGTGCCGTGGTTGATGGCTGCTTGGTCCGATGGGGCGCCCCCAAAGACGGATGGTTTCCATGTGTCGAGGTGCGAGTCAAAGTGGATGACGGAGATGGGGCCGTAGGCGGAATGGATGGACCTATGGTGAGATCGGGGACTCGTCAAAACAATAAATAAGAGGGGTCAACGACAACGCTTACCTGAGAAGGGGTAGGACGATCGTATGATCACCGCCAAGGGTGACGATCCTTGGGTGGTGTTTGCCATCGGCGGAAATGGGAACGAGCGGTTTGCCCGTCAGCGCGTCATTACCGAGAGGAGAGAACGCCGGCCTGTGGAGGAGCTCCTTGTGGCCATCCTCGATCTGTTGGATGGCAAACTTGTTGTCGTAGGGCGTGACGGGGATGTCACCGCAGTCGACGACCTTGATGCCCGACATAAAAGGATTCACTTCGAGGGGGACATTGTAGCCTCCATACAAGGTCAAACGACGCGACCCCGCGCGAATACCAGCGGGGCCGAAGCGGGCACCAGGGCGGTATGAAGTACCAGTGTCCTGTGACAGGTGGTTGTGTAAATCGCTTCCGCGCACACAGGTTATATTGCTTACGAATGGAGCGCCGACGAAGGCGATATCAAACGCGGCATCTCTCTCCTTACCGAGACATTGCACCCACGGTAACTTCGCAAATGTAGCGATACCGGAGAAGACGGAGTCAGCGGTGACTAAATCGTTCAGCTTAGAGGTGAAACCCTTGATATGGGAGCTATATGACTCTACCTTCGTTGTCGCCGGGGTAGACGGCCTGATAGGGATACTTGACATATCCGAGAGGCATTTGTTCATCGCGCTCGTGGTCATCGTGGGCGACGGCGACATGTGCAAGCACAGCGGCGACGAGGACAGATAACTGGGCTCGCATATCGGGCAGACGGTCAGAATGTCAAATGTGGTGTGTTTAAGCGGATGGGAAAGGATGGCAGGTGCACAGTTGTGCTGACGCGGGGTGTCAGCGATGGGCGGTAGAGTTCGCGTTGAGATCTAAGGCGGGTTGAACGCAGCTAAAAAGGTTTCGTCTTGGGAAAAGAAGAGCGTCTCCCCTGCCTCATGCCATCGGGTGGCCCGAAAGATACGAGCTCGTCGAGATAAGAGGTCGCATTGGATGTACCTTTTTCAGCCTCGAGGCAAAGAAATTGGAAAAGGATGGGGAGCAATGTCACCCGACTGAGAGATAACTCACAGAGACATGGTTTATCAGCAGGAACCCGGTGGTCACGCCACGGAAAACTGTCTGCCAGAGATACCAGGATCAGCACGATGCAGGCCTCGTTTCTTCAAAATGTTCCCGTGGCCTGAAGAACTGTCAGCAAGAGGGAAATCAATCGTGCGATGACACCGCCCGCTTATCCGGGGTCCGTGCTCCGCGTTATAAGCACGATATGTCCATCAAAACGAGGTTGAACTCTGCGCCGCTCTTTTTTCTTTTTTCTTTTCATTTTTTCATTTTTTCAGTTCTTCTGAACAAACGATGAGCTTGGACGACACCTCACCACTTCTTCCGGACGCGCGAGACTTGCTACGACAAGTCAGCCGCCATCATGCTTCTCCGCCAATCCCGCCAATTCCCGAAGAGGCAGGAGCGACCCATCGCTTCGGCCCGAAACTACTCGTCTCGCTCGTCGTTGATTCCATCCCCGGTACGATCACTTGACATTGTCGAATTCGCTACGTCGAACATAGCCTGACAATGAACCCCATAAAGTCATCTTGTCATACATCCTACAAAACTCGGTACAGACAGTCGCCATCGTGGTGGCCGGTCGCCTGGGTCCCGAAGAACTGTCCGCCGCCGCATTTTCGATGATGTTGGCATTCGTGACTGGCTAGTACTTCCCAATGATTTCGAATCGTTGCTCGTAGGGTCCCATAAATTTTTTTTTTCCGTGTCTGCAGGATGGTGTATCGCTCTCGGCGGTGGATCCGCGCTGGACACGCTCGGATCACAAGCCTTCACGGGCGGCATCCGCAAGACCGATCTGTCCATACATTTACAGCGATGCGTCGTCCTCTTGTGGGCCCTCTTCATCCCCGTCGCCGTCTTGTGGTTTTTCATCGAACCCGTCCTCTTGGCTATCGGAGAGCCCGTCCGTCTCTGCAAAGACGTACAAGACATCATGCGAATACTCATCTTTGCAGCCCCTGCATTCATCGCTTTTGAATCTCTCAAGAAATACCTGCAGTGCCAGGGTAAGTCTCTGAGCCTATTTTTTAAACACGCACCCTCACCATTCCTCGAAATATCATCGAATAGGCATCATGCGAGCGTCTACTTTGGTCTTGATCGTCGTCTGGCCGATCAATCTTGCGGTGAACGTGGTCTTGGTTCACTACACCCCGCTCGGAATGCTAGGTTTCCCCGTCGCATTGTCGTTTACCTACTGGCTGGCTTTCTTCCTATTGATCATCGTCACATGGTTGTCGCCCGCGCGCAAAGCAAATGGAACCTGGGGCGGTTTGCAACCCACCACCGTCCTCAATACCAAGAGTTGTCGCGCATTTCTCCGGTTGGCGCTCCCGGGTATCTTCATGGTCGGTACGGAATGGTACGTGGGATTTAGAACGTCACGGAGGGAATTGAGTTTCCAGCGACCCCAAAAACGACCCAACAGGGCAGCGTTTGAGATTGTCGCACTCGCAGCTGGAAGGCTGGGCGAGCTTACACTGGCAGCACAATCCGTCATCATGACCACAGATCAGAGTAAGTCATATGTCCCTCGATCGTCGTAGTCGGAGACTCACCCTCCGTTTTTCCTTCGAGTCATCGCTACCATACCATTCGGCTTCGGTACGTCTCCAACGGAAAGTGAGTTTGGTCGAGTTAAACGAGAATAACCCGAACCCCAGGGGTCGTGGCCTCCAATCGCGTAGGAAACCTCATCGGGGCAAAATCCGTCACTGGTACCCGCACTGCAGCCCACGCATGTGCACTTGTCAGCGTATTGGTCGGCTTTACGATCATGATCATCCTCTTGGCCGCTAGAAACGCAAGTCAAACATCACCCTCACTCGCTTTTTCAATTTGTTCTGAAACAAGGTCGTCCAGCAATTCGGTTACCTATACAGCGACGACGAGGACGTCGTGCGCCTCGTCAGCAAAGTCATGCCACTCGTTGCATCTTTCCAGGTGAGTTCTCGGCAACGCATATCGATACTTGCCTCCACGTCTGAGCACGCGTTCATAGATCGCGGATGGATTAGCAAATTCGTGCGGTGGCGTTCTCCGTGGGCAGGGTAAGCCATATTCACCCCCCACCCCCCGGAATCTCGTAGTCTGCATATCTGGGTTTGGCTGAGGGAATGTGGCCATCAGGCCGTCAGCACCTCGGTGCCTTCTTCAACATTATCGCCTACTATGTTTTAGCGCTACCAATTGGGATCACGCTCGCGTTTAGGCAACATATTGGTTTGCAAGGTCTCTGGATAGGTATGCCTTGGGTATCATCCATCGCGAGGGATTTTCTGACCAACGTATCCACAGGCCAGGTCATTGGACTTTTTACCGTCGGTATCAGCGAATACGGCGTGATTTGTTTTGGCACCAATTGGGACGGAGAGGTTCAGAAAGGGATCATCAGAAATACAGAGGAAGCGAGACAGAGGGCGTTACTCGAGCACCACCAGCGAGTGGGAGGTGAACTCACCAGCTGACCAACGACTCTAGATCTACACGAAAGGAAACGAGATCACTATAGAACTGGAGACCAAGCAGGGTATGTATCACAACAAGGAATGCAGCAATCTGCGATAGATGGTTTATACTGCAGACTATATTAGACAGGAATGGATGTACACGAATAGTAATCACCTTTAGATGTCCACATGGTGTTCATGGCATGACAGTGTCAGTGTGTGATCTCGGACACCGAGGGTAGATACATAGCTATCCACCCTCGCAAATAACATTATAGTTCATCTCTGGCCGAAGATTCCGTCGACGCCTTCAGAAAGTCCGCCGTCCCATCCACTATCGACCTGAAATACTTGGCTAGCGGCTCATACTTGTTCCCTCCTACTCCACGCAATACTTAGTGACCCAACGCGATGAGAATGGACGAGTAAAAAGACTCACCCTCGTATAGAATAGGGACGTTCGACCCCGCGGGGTATACGACCACCTTCGAGAACTTGCCCTCTTCCCTCGCAGTGAATCCCAACGAAGCCGCAAATTTACCCTCCGGATCATTGTGGTGGCCAAACGCAATGCGTTTGTAATGGTTATTCCCGAGGACCTGCCACAACAGCGGGAATTTCCTATCCCTGTTCAAAAGAATAACGCGTGGCAAGTCCATGTTCTAGTTACGACAACGTCAGACCCATATGCGTCGATGGGGGACGGAAGAGGGGAAAAGGGGGAGGAAAGCGCGGGCAGGGAGAAACGAACCTTGCCGAGCCATCCGGGGATATCGTCTTGGTTCGACAACACCTTGATCTTGTTTGGAACCGACCGCGACGCCCACTTGATCAGGTTGCTCGACGTCCGTTCGCCCGCGTCGTACTTTTGTCCTGGTAGCTGGCCACCCCGAGGGAACACCTTGACGGTCGGGAAGCCCTGTATCTCCTACATGTGCATGGGCGCGCGCGCGCGTCAGCGTCAACCCCTCATCAAGCGAGACGGGTTTTGTTGTACTCACCTGAGACGCGCAGAGCGGCTTGTTGGACTCAGCATCACAGTCGACGGCGTAAAAGGGCACCAGTGGACTGAGATTACCAGCAGCCTTGCTGTATTCCGGAGCCATTTGTTTACAGTGCTAACGTGAAAGAAAGAGTCAGGTCTCTCATTGACAGAAAACCTGGAGCAGAGAAATTTTGGAACGGAACGAACTCACCCCGCACCACGGTGCCACGAATGCGATGACGCTCGTGCGCTGTGTGTATATAAAACCCGGTTCAGTGTGTCCGATGGTGAGAAGGAAGGATGTGTGGGCGTACGTTGTTTTTCATGACTCGTTTGAACCCTTTTGGATCCAACATCTTGACCTTTGTGCCCGGGGGAAAGATTGCTGCTGTCACCAACGTGGGGAGGACAAGCAGAAGGGCGGTCAGTGTGTGTAGTATCATTTTGGTGGTATAAGGACAAGCAGGTTGTAGATGTGACGTAGTCACGGTTCGACTCACGAAAAGCCGACGTGGCTCAGAAATAGCCCCTGTAGCCACATAGTCATTCAGAGCGCGTTACGACTACTGCTCAAAGGGGAGAGGAACATTGGATACGAGTCTATTCTATCATATACGCCATCCATCGTATCCCCGGACATGGACCACTTCGCGGCGCGAAATATTCATACCATGCCCGTTTTTCCTTGTCGACGTCCGCAGCGACTCCTAGATACACCCTCAGGCACTCGCGATGGTTTTCCGCCTCGAGATGGGCTTTGAGCGCTTGCGCTTCTTGCCCTCCGAGAAGCCGTTGGCAGTTTTGAGGTCTCGTCCGAGGATATCGTCTCCCTTGACCGCGTAGATGCGCACGATCCAGTTCTCGGAAGTGAACGCTTCCTCTGCAGCCACAAGAAGATATGAGACACCCTCGTAACTCATGGATCGCATTCCACTCACCGAGATAGTCCAGCTTGGGTCCGTTGACAGGCACTTGCTGTCCACGTACCCGATCCACGGGTTGCTGTCCGCCAAACAGCTCCGCGAAACGGTAATACGACATTTTGTACATCAACGACTCTTTCATCGTCGGAGTGGCTCGGTCATCCACGCGGTACTCCCCTTGGTTGAAGTAGTTGGGTTCCTGAATCTCATCCGGCCATACACCCTGCGAGATACGAACCATCCAAAGGAACTTGTTCAAATCGTCTCCAGAGTAGCCGATGAGTCCACCAAAGATGATGAGCACATAGCTCACGTCGTGTTTGCGAAGGATGGGATAGGCCACCTCCTCGGAAGAGGACATGGCTTTACCGACAGTCGCAATGTGAGCTAAACGAGGCTGTCAGGAAAACCCTCTCTGGAAAGGTGATTGCTTTGACCCACTGTTGTTCCAAGTGTTGTTGTCAACCAACGTAGGGCGATCCGCCATACCAGCAATTTGGTATCCGTAATCCCACCAACTCATCACAACAGCATCCTCGGCCGTGTTCTGTCTCAACCAGTAGTATGCTTCTCTAAAATCATCAATGATATGCTGGCTTCCGTCGGACATAGCAGAGGCAAGCACGACAGAGGGAGACGAATATGCATTCGAAGTCACCCATGTGCAGTGCACGACAAAGAACAGGAGCAGTCCGAGGGTGTTGACGAGGACAGCAAGGCGCGTGTCGAGACCAAATATACCTTTGGAGGACTTGGAGGCGGACTCGTCAGACGCGTGAACGGCAGCGGCAGCAGAGGAAGCGACTCCAGAAACGAGCTCGCCAAGGGCACCTCCTGGTACTGCGGGTGGCTCCTTCCCCTTTTCCTTGTTCTTCTTTGCCTTTTTTGGAGCGGCGGCCGTAGAGGAGGCAGCCGTCGACGGTGTAGCGTGAGTTGCGCCATTAGAACCTTTCGTGGTAGCCGCTTGTGTTGATGATTCATTCGGTTGCACTGCGTCTGGCTCGCGGGGGTCAAGATACGTGTCAAGAAGGGACGACAACGAAATGGCGGCTGCCACGCAAACGACGGGCGTAAGGGCTAGCATGAGACGGACCATGACGCCAGCAAAGTAGCTCGCCATCACAGCGTAGATGATCACGAATATGTGCTCGTCACGGAGCGAACGGAAGCACAACACGACACCGGCTGGGAATAGGAAAATGAGGAAATGAAGATCCATAAAGAAGGAGGGCCATGCTGTGGGCTGATGTTCGGAAACCGAGGCAATGATGGGAATGTACCTGTGAGTTCGACACGTAAGCTAGATAGACCCCTGTAATTGAAGGGTAATGTACGAACTTCTTAGCATAGCCAGTGTCCCACAGCGAATAGAAACGACCAGTCCATGGGGCAATCCAGCCCTTGTACGTGAGTGCGACGATAGCAAAGAAACCAAGAATTCCAGTGGCCACGACGCTCGCAAACAGGAGTTCCCGGAATTGTTTTGAGGAGATGTGAGAACGGACGAGCTGTGCGAAGGCAACAATTTGCAAAAGTCCGAATACACCTGGGATGAATAGTGAACGAAGGTCAATGAACAAATGAGATGTGGAAGATTACCCAAGGCGGCCATGTGTTCACTCGTCCGGACAGGCTGGAAACCAACAAACGGAACTTGCATACTTGCGAGTGTACCGATAGAGTACCAAGCGGAGTAGGCAACGTAGAGCCGGCTGGAGTATCGACCCATGAGAAGGAGAACGAGTGCATGGAGAGGAATCATGTTGGTGATGAACACATATCCACCTGCAAGGACCTCACGTCAATGCTGCTAGTGGGGAGTATCAGGAAAATGGGTACTAACCCCATGCAGCAACCATGTAGAAGTAAAAGACAGCGGCAATTGCACCGAAAAACGCGCTACCCTGTTTGAGTGCTTTGATCCAGCTGAAAAACGTGAACATGAGGAGGAAGATGGCGATGGCTTCATTGTCATACGACCCGGCGACGGAACGGGATATGTAACCGGGGACAATGCCAATGAAAGCTGCAGCCAACAAACCAGCACTGTCGTCCTTCATTTCTCTCGTGAACCTACACATGGCTCTTAGTGATCCCGTTGGCAAACGAGGCAAGAAATGCATACATATAAGTAGCCCATGCAGTCAGAGCACTGAAGCCTGGGGCCAAGAGGACACAGATGTTACGAATATCGACAGGAAGGTTCAAGGCGTGGAGAATATTGTATATGACACCACTTGTGGCCATGAGACCGGGGTAGATGGTACCACCGACAACGCGACCGAGGGGATACCATGCTGTGGGGTCAAACCAGTTCCAAAATGCCTATAAAAGTAAATGAGCGTCCCTGCATGCAGAATGGACGACGAAAAGACCTACATAAAAGCCTTTTGAAGCAAGAACTCTAGTCGCGCGGCTGTGAGACGTCAGAGTGAGTTGCTTTCGCGAAAGCGAGACGAGGAGACACACTAGTTGAACCATGGATCGCTGCGAACGGAGAAGTGAGGTGAGCGAGAGTAGAGGTGAATGAGTGGAGTACATACAATTCGTGGATGATACTCTCGAAATTTATGACAGCAAAGAGACGGGAAGCGATTGCAGCACCTGATATGAGGCCAAGTGCTATGATACGGAGAAGAGAAGCGGTATTCGACACGACAGCTGGGGAGAGATTCTCAGGGAGCGGGTAGGCAGCCGGCATGGCCACTGCAGTGAACGAGAAAGAAATTAAGTGTCAGTCGACCGACTGCGCGCGCAAGTTGGGGCGGGGGAAGTCGACGTGTCGCACAGTGTTATTGGCTTATGTCAGCGATTGACCCCCCTCGGAGGGGTTCCGAAGTGGGTATCTAAGATCAATATTGACAATGGGGATCACACGCGACACGCTCTTTCCCTCATTCTGTAGCGAGCAAACGTGAGCGTGCTGGATGTATGGAAATTGGGAGCCGATGTTCAAGAGCTCGCGCGAAGCGCCTACGCCAAAAGTCTATGTATATCGTAAAGGCTTTGTGGCACGCCCAGTACAACGCCATTCTGAAACTTGTGCCGCTGTACATACCAGAGCTATGGTGACTGGGGCACATCCATTGGTTCGAGAACTCGGTGAGAGAGAACCTAGACCAACTTCCTTGGCATAGGGGAGGATGGTCCGATAAGGCGAGTCATTGATAGACGATCGATCAAATTTGTGCGAGAGGGGCCAAGGTTGGCCCCAGGACATATTTGAGGGTAGGACGAACTTGTGTCTCCTCGCCACTTCGTTATAGCGAGCTCGCCTTTCTCCAACCTCCCAACAGGCTCCGTATACGACAAGTGTCGCACTCCGCGGGGGACGTGCATGCCCTTGCCCAGATGCTGGCCATTCGTTCGTCGGTCGGCAACGCTGCACAGCACCGCAACGAATTTAGAGCATGCGTTCACACATGCACCCTGCTTACCAGTGAACCGACGCACTCCCGCATGAAACGTCCGTATCTGCTCGAGGCTGTGACTGTGCAGCGCGTTATCGTCCCCTAATCAGGCTAATTTGCCCCAACACGTGTCTCTCATCAGCCAGACAAACTCTATGTGACGTGCGGAAGCCTCGAGGCCATCCGCTCGTGCCTTCGTCATGTACCTGCGCCCGCCACCACATATAAGACGCCGTTGATCAGCCACGACTGCCCAATACCCCTCCGTAGGCCAGACCCGCCGACGATAATCAACCAACTTCACATTCCAGGCTATACCCACTGCTTCCCTTAAATACCCACCATCTCTCTCTCCTCCCCTCCATCGATCCAACGACGACACCCATCTGTCGACAATGCTACCCATTTCGGACTACCACTTTGCATTCTGCGGCATTGCTACAGTCGCAGCGACTCTCGGTTACGCCTGCGCACGACGAGCTGTCTTCTCACTCGCTTCCCCCAACGATTCCTCCAGAGCGTGAGTCACCGACAATCAGCCTCCCTCAAAAACAATAACGTGTAGCGGCCCGATAGCGATGTCGAGACCGGCCCGCCCGAAGAACGATCCCTCAAGCGCAAGCTCGACGACTCCGATGAGCACGATGTTCATGCAGAAGAACATTCACGGCCGATGAAAAGAAACAGGACTCCCCCCACCGACCAACATGAATCAGACGAGGACGTGCGTACTTCATTCATCGCCTGCTTCCCTGCAGTCCGTGTGTTCATTTGCTTATCAAGATAAAGTCTCACCAGGAATGGCAAGTCGTCGTGGCCCCAATCCCTTGTGAACAGGCCTCTAGCGTTCGACAGCCAGAAGAGCCTGTGCAGGATAACAGCACCCCTCCCAAAGTAAACCCTCGCAGCATCGAACAGGACATTCCACCTGTTCAAGAGGTATGATTACCTTCATTCCCAAAAACTCGTGTCCGATAGCCCTCCAGACTACTCCACCAGCGCACACTGAGACTTCGTCACACCCGGAGGAGAAAGAAGTAGAAGCAGAGCGTTGCTCCACTCCACAACCTCCCCAAGTCAACCTTTCATCTAATGAGCCTGAAACTCCACCAGCACGTCCGATCACACCACCTAAGCCTGCCGCTCCAACCAAGATTGAACCCGTCAAGGCCTTTTCCGCATTCTCTGGGTCAAGCTCACCATTCGGTTCGTACTCTAACGCCTCGGGAGCCTCGCCCTTTGCGCTCTCTGGCCAGGTCGTCAAGACTACTCCCGCATGGAGGCGTGACAACGAAAGTGAATCTGACGTGTTCGGTCGGACGAGCTCCACGAATGTTCTCGCGCCATTACCGAATGGCGCACTCTCATCCACTACGACTAAATCTCCCGCTCTCTCCCAAAGCAAAAGTACTCTCGGGGTTCCCGGGGAAACGCAATCCTTTGTTAAATCTTCCACTCGTAAGTGGTTTCTACTTGTTCGGACGATGACCGCTTGGCGGTAGGTACTAAGGTTGCGCTTAGATCTGACGGGCGAAGAGGACGAAGATGTCGAGGCTGAGCTCAAGGGCGCAAAACTCTTCGTTAAGCGCGGGTGCAAAGAGTTCACCGACGGGATGTATGGGCATATCAAAATTCTCTCTCAAAAGTCTATGCCCCAAAAAATAGGGAACGGGGACTCGCAGGGGACCGAGATTGAAACCAATTCTCGAACCCGTCTACGTAAGTCACCTCTGCCTCGAACCCTCCGCCACCGATCGTTAAATACCGCACCACCCCTCCTGTGATATCACCTCTTGCTTGCGCACTTTTCGACAAATTATTCGTCGCGCGCAGTCTTCCGCCGTGACCCTTTGGGACAGGTATCGATGAACGTTGGGCTGCGCTCAACGGTACGGTGCCACTTTGATTCAGAAGAAAACATCATGCGCGTAATCATGGTGGAACAGGTGACGACGGACGGGAAAGATCCCAAGGAAGACGTCGTCATCTATGCCTTGAAGGTCAGTCAACACAGCACTCATTCCTGCATAAAATGTCTTAGTACTCGCGCTTTTGCCTCGCACCACACAGCCTGGCCGCACCCAGAACGCAGACTTTCAGTCATTTGCCAAGACGCTGTGCGATCATGACGGACTCAAGTCTGGAGTGGTCACGAGTTCGGCGGCCTCTGCTAGTGGTGGTGCCGCAGCACCATGATACACGGTTATGACTTCCGTGTGGCGTTTTCCTGCTCCCAGGAGAAAGGCCTTTGATGACACTCCTCGCCGGTCAGGTGTCAAGACGCCGGTCGTTCCGATGCCTGTAGGGTGTGGGGAGTTATGTGTTACGCGCGCTTATGCGTTTACGTCCTGGTGTCATACGTGTAAGTGATGACTTGCCAGGGTGTTCTCGCGACTGGATGATTTGGTATCATATGTAATAGTGATAGCGATGGCTGCATGTGCCATAAGGAATGTATGGACGATGAGTATATAGGTGAAGTGCAATAACCGAATCATCTGCAGATGGAGCTCCATCGAAAGGCTGAAGTATATACAAGTGCATGATTGGGAATACGAGATCATTTGATGCTTCAAGCTTCAAGCTTCAAGCTTAAGCTTGACTGATGGCGGTGATCCGAGTCGGTGCACTAGCTGGGTAATGGCGCATTGACATGTTTTTATAACTTCCATCCCGACTGGGAGCTTGGCATTATCAATCCCACCCCTCGCTTTCTCGTGTCGTTGCATTCATTTCGTCACCATTCCCGTCCCTACATATGCTTGTCCCGAGTATTCGGCAAATGTCTTGGATTCGATCTAAGCATGATCACCCTTGTTCAACATGCCCTGCGTGAAGCACAAGATTACACTCTAGACATCACAGTTTTGAGTCGCACCACAGCTTCCTCTGGAATCCTCCCGCCATGACATCGTACTGGCCTTCTTGAGGAAGGCAATTATTACAAGAATAGGTGTAACCCGTTTAGCGTCATCAATAGGTGAGTCAATGATAGTCTTATGAACTCAGATGGTTTCGTTACGCTGTATGCTGGCCATAGGGGGCTTCCATTTCTGTCACTTTACAAGCAGATGTCAATAATCAACCTTTCCAAATTTGGTACTTGCGACCCGCGTCGTGTTCGCTGAAAGTTCCCCTGTGCTTCGGTTCATGCTCCCTTTCGTCACTTAACATGACTCGCGGGTTTAAGTCACCTGAAGATCAAGCTCCACTTCCCAAGGTTTCCTTCGTGCTGGTTCAAGACGATGATTCTGCGCAACTCGCCGGCGTGCACGACCAACAAGCAAGGTCGTATGGATGTACGTTTTTCGACGCTGCTTTGTTGGCTCTGTCGTTGACGCTTCGGAGGAGACAATGATTTTTCCGAGTTTCTAAGACCAGACCATTACATTCGGTATATAGGTGGGTGTAGCCTTGTAGTGGATTTGCCGTTTAGTGATGTCGAGCAGAGCCTTTGGAGAAGGATCTAGCCATTCAGGTCGAGTATGATATGGACGAGCAAGGTTCGACCGATGTTGTTTACCGCGCGGAGGCCCGTTCACTCATATGAAGCTGGCGTGCAGACCAGGAATGGCTAGATGCAATCAATATCGAGCGAAAGAAAGACCAGATCAATCTAGTCACATACGAAACGTTCGAAATCATCATGGATCGTTTAGAGAAGGAGTATTTCGACTTGGTACGTCGTGTGTCTCGTACTCCCGGTGGAATCGCGTCATCCATATCACCAAACCCAGACCAAGAACATCCCCAAGTCGGACTATGCCATGCCCTCGGAGGATTCGACTTGTGCTATATGCGATGACTCGGAAGGAGAGAATAGCAATGCGATTGTGTTCTGTGATGGGTGTAACCTTGCTGTACATCAAGGTATGTACGCAAACTCCACGTTCTGCAGTGTGTTCTCAATGTTTTAAGATTGTTACGGCGTTCCTTACATACCTGAGGGACAGTGGCTTTGTCGGAAGTGTACCGTGTCTCCCGAGAACCCGGTGGTGAGCGTGTTTTTGGTTTTGAAGAAATGGCCTCAGACCAGCCTGCACCTCTTCAGTCGTGTATATTTTGTCCCAATGAAGGCGGCGCATTCAAGCAGACGACCCTCGGTGACTGGGCTCATTTGTTATGTGCAATATGGATTCCCGAGACCAGAGTGGCCAACGAGGTGTTCATGGAACCCATCACAGGCTCTGACAAAATTCCAAAACAACGGTGGAAGCTAGTGAGCATACCAACCTCAGCTATATGCAAGGGCGAAGCCATAAATTAACGAGTTCTCTTAGAAATGCTCGATCTGTGGCATTCGAGAAGGAGCCTGCATTCAATGCACCAAGACATCGTGTTTCCTTGCCTTTCATGCCACCTGTGCAAGGAAGGAGAAGCTTCTGATGCCCATGAAAAGCACGCAAGGCTCGGAGCCTGTCACACTCACCTGTTATTGCGAAAAACACCTTCCGGTATGGGGCGCGCGCACAATTGGCTTCAGTCTGATTTATTCACGAATGTGTACAGGAAGAACAGACGGAGGCACGTCTCAAAGCTCTCGCACTTGATAGCGTTACCTCTAGTCCAAGCTCCAAGCTGTCTAAATCTGCCAGGGCGTACGCGAAGACATACAAGACTGGACCTCCCCTTGTTCCTCAGATCATCGTCGACCGCATTATCAACTACATCAGCAAGATCAACGTACGCAAGAAATCTGAATTCGTTCAGATGGTTTGTAAGTACTGGAGTTTGAAGCGTGAGGCAAGACGGGGTGCACCATTGTTAAAGAGACTGCATCTTGAGCCATGGACTGCTTCGAATGCCGGCAAATTATTGAGCGAAGAGGAGAAGGCGTTGAAACTCGAGGTATGTATGATCTCAGGATCGTTGCTGCATGACTGAGCCATGTCCAGTACCTGAAGCAGGTCAGAAGAGATCTCGAGATGCTTCATGAAGTGGCCTTGCTGTCTCGCAAACGGGAGAGCCGGAAGCTCGCGCAAGTTGAGGCTATACAGACGGTACTCGACGTCGCCCTCTTCCCTCATTTGGCGCCTATGCGTCTTGCTTTCGAAAAGGTTCTCGCGTAAGTAACGGGCCGCATCGAAGTGGGCTGGTCATTCACGAATCGATAGCCTCGACCGAAACGGTCTGTTTAAGCATCCGGTATCTAAAACTGAAGTGCCCGACTACTACGAGGTTGTCAAGAACCCCATGACCTGGGACACCATCGATGCAAAACTAGATCGACATGAGTACTGGGATTTCGAGGCTTTCAAGGCGAGTTTCAGAGAGAGGACTTGATTTTGGGGTGATGGATTTTTGACTCCATCGTCCGTAGGGCGACGTTGAGCTTGTGCTGTCCAATGCGATCCTATACAACAAATTCGGGACGGCGTTTTACAAGACTGCTCAGCGAATGCAAACCACCGTTCAACCCATCCTTGAAGACTTGGTTTCGCTACGACACCAACATCCGCATGCAGATAACGTCGAAGTCCCCATTGGTGACTTTGAAGCGCCCCTGGAAGTGCTGCGGCTTCTCGTGTCTCGAGAACAGATACAAGACTTCGTCAGCCTCGTTCTTGAGACCGACCCACTCTCTTCTCTATTCGATTATGAGCTAGGGCGGATTAAACCCCCTCCGCCGCGACCTCCGCCAAAGCCGAAACCAGGCAAAAAGAAGGGCGCCAAAGTTTCTAAAGCTGCTGAACCCGGTGCCCTCGATGTTGCACCTGGGTTCCGCGCTCCTCGTACTCGGCGCGCACTTGCTGCTGCAGCAGCTTTCGAGGCGGAAGCTGCAGGCGGTGTCGTCGTTGATGAGCAGATCCAGGAAGTGCAGGAAGCTGGTGCTGGAGAAGCGACCAAGAAACCTATTAAATTGCGAGTGGCAGGTCAACCAGAGGTTCCCCCGATGGTCGAAGACGTCGACAGTCAGGGTTCGTTCAAGATGTTCGATGCTGGTTGGATCCTGTCCGCGGGGCAGAAACGAGGGGGAAGGCAAGCTGCCGAGAGGCAACTGTTGCCTCCGCCAAAGAAACGGATGCGAACATGTGCGTGTCGAGGAACTATTTCTCGTGTCACTGGCTTAGCGTTTACTCTAGCGGAGCGCGGAACGTCAAAACTCTCGACGGTCAGTACGACTGCATCGGAGAACCAGACTATACATGGGACGGTTCCTCCTGAGGAAGTTGCTGGACCATCGGGTCTGACTGTGGAGGAAAAGACGGAAGTGGATGTGCCGATCGACGTTGAACAGCCAGAACCAGAGCCTTCTACCGCCCTCCCCATGCCTGCCCTCGAACCCATGCCTGCCCTCGAACCCATACCTGAGCCTGTCCCCGAATCCGTCCCCGAGCCTGTCCTCGAACCTGTTCCCGAGCGTGAGCCTGAACCCGAGCCTGCGCCGGCGCCAGAGCCACATGAAGAAGAAACACGATTTGAATTGGCAGCGCGCATGGCTGCAATCCCAAAAGATCGATATACAAATATTATCGCAGTGGATGGCAAGATCATTATCGAAGAGCTTGACACGCCAGCCACACGCCGGGAGAAGGCTTCACGTCGGAAGGCAGAGAAGGCGGCTGCTGCTGCTGCTGCTGCTACACATTCGCAGACTCGACATGAACCGTCTACCCGCGACAAGGGTGATGGCCATGACTCCGACTTATCCTCTCTTAGCGAGCTCGAGAGTGAAGAAGAGGGCGGAGGCGAGGCGGGTTCTAAGGAACGGCAACCTGTGGATGTTCCCCCGCTGGCTCCGCCTATCGCTGGTCCTTCCATAGCACCACAGTCTGCTGGGCCAGGTGAAGTTGTTCTTCCTGAGGGCAAAACCTTGGAAGGAGGAACACTCGGTGAGTGTTCTCATGTCATGGGTCACCGTGATATGTCCGCTAATCGATCCGCCCCTCTAGTCTGGGCTAAAGCAGGTTCGTCCAAATCCCCTTCTCGACGCTACACGATCTCTGACGCTTTTATCAGATACCTACCCGTGGTGGCCAGCGGTCGTCTATGAACCGGACGATGAACATATTCCTCTTGCAGTGAGGAAGCAACGGGAGGTGGCACGCAGAACCGGCGAGGGTTCTCTACACTTGGTTCAATTCTTTGACAAAGCGTCTCAATGGTATGCGTCATCCGTCGCCCCCATGTCAGTGATGTCCCGAGCTCACGCTTTAAAAAACAGGCAATGGGTCGGAGCGAGTCGGCTCCTCATGCTCGGTGAAGACAAAGGTAAGCATGGCTACCAGTCTAAAAGGCCCATCGTTTGAATGATTTGATCGTTCTGAACCCTCTCCTTGTTAACCCCAGATTTGGACGCTGAAATGATCGCCCCGATGTCACGTCGGCAACGTTGGAAGACGGCGAGCATCCGGAAGGACTGTCGAGATGCCTTTGCGTGGGTGGCTTCCTTTCTTTCTCCTGATTTTTGTCGTTGATGGTTGTTCGTCCCTGTCAGACGAGCGATGGCGGAAATGGAGACCGAGGATGACAAGGTTGCCAAACCTCAGGATGCGATGGAAGTGGAGATGGAGGGAATCGTTGTGGAGCCCGACGCAATGGCAACGGACCCAGAGGTGGCACCGGAGAGTGTAGCAGGTGGAGGGCCAGAGGCGATGGAAACGGCGAATATGATTGTAACTGTAGAGGGGGAGGTTGCCGCTCCAGCCGGATGAGATCTTTTTACTATTTAGCGTATATAGAGAAGACAGAAGTAGCTACTGGATAATATAAACCGCGGGTATGTATAAGACACGAAAAATCCATTATATATTACTTGTCCAGGTCATTCGCCTGGTGGGCCGCCAACAACTCCCCAACAACTCTCCTTGCAATACAACCTTGCCCGGAAAGTACTTTGGTTCCTTCTCATCGGGTTCGTGTGTCCACGGTGAAGCTGGGCCATTCGAATCGTGGCGCTCTTCGCGCCCCTCCGAGTTCTCCCAATTCCACGCCCGGCTCCAACGCGCCGCCCGACCTCCCTTCACCCACCGCTGCCATTTGTCTATGTACCTCCCGGCTGAGATCGCGCGTCGATTCCGGTTGCAATCGGAATCTTCGAAGGTTAAGTACGAGACGTTGTCCAACGACCGAGAGAATAGGAAACGAAAACCTGCGGTGAAACACGTCACGAGAGGGCGCAATCAGTATTTTGAAAAAAGGCGGAGAGGGAGGATGTGTCATCGTCTGAGGGGATTCGCTCACAGGGTTGACAACATGTTTCTTGGATCCTTTACCGAATGTAATTTTTTTTTGGGTCAGCATGACATGTCGACAATGGGCAGCGTGCCGCGTGATCCTTACCACACGATATACGGTCCTGATCATATATTCTCGAGTGAAAAGATGAACCACGACATGTTGGGCATAAACGACGCACCAACATATGATGAAAAACAGGACGTTGAACAAAGCTGCCTGTATACACATGAGATCGATGCCCCCAGAGAATCTCTAGACATTCTTACGAAATAGAACCAGAGAGCTGAGAGATCGGGTCAGAATAGCGGGAAAGGTGAAAGGATCGCAAATGGTCTCACCGTCTCGTGCGAGAAGACGAATCAACGGTGACGAGCTGTAGCTACGGGTCCACCTGGTCGCCCGATAGAGACTGTAAGATACGGTTACCAATATAAATGTATCGAGAGAAAATCTGTTCCGCGAATGAGAACAGTGTATGCTGTCTCTAACCACAATTCACCCACGGTATGATCCAGAGCAACCACTGGAAAGTACAAGGTTGCAGCACGTCTCGACATGCCTTGGAAGGAAAAGAAACTTACAATATTGGCTACAAAGTTTCAAACTGAGATCAAAGGTATAGGAAAAAAAACAGACGACATACGGGGCATCGGCGAAAAGCATACATCAATCTCAGGGTAATATTCAGGTTGCGTAGCTGCCAGAAGTTGTGATATATCAAAAGAGTTTCAAGAGACAACACTCACATGAGACATTTCTCACCAAGAAGGTTGATCCAATAAGGATGCCTGCAGAACAAAGAACATATAATATAGCTGCTATCACTGTAATGCTGCGCTTGCATCCCAGGATTGCACAAGCGCGCATCACAACCAGAACTATGCTCTGCCATCCAAACATGAACCATTGGGAGTGTGACTGGCGTACTCACGGCGGGTTGACTCCCCCGAGATGACCCCAAAGAATGCGATGTACACTCCGAAAGCCATACAAAACTGGCATTCGATTGAGCTCGACAGGCGATGCAGAAACATGAGGGGGAATATACTTTTTGAGAATTGTGGCTTAGGTAGCCTGTCTCCTCAAGCATAATGAATGACTGTCCGATCAGATTCCCATACCGGTTGATCAGGAAGAGTGCCTTGACAAATGACCATGGAGCACTCCAGATATATGTTACCTGTTGATAAAGTGTCTCGAGCAAGCTACTATGTCGCGGCTGTCGCACCGAACGTACCTCGAGGGAAAGAGTGATAAGATAATCATAGAGAAGTAGAGAGTTCCCTGCAAAGGCGAATAACCTTGACAGACGGAATCAAGCCTGGAGTGAGGTGATGATGTGATGATAAACACTCACTTGCGGGTGAACACCCGGCTCAAAAAGATCGACTGCACGGACATGACGGGCGACAAAAACGAACCTAACCAGAGGGTCGAGCAGTGAGGTCTGAAAGGAACGAGAAAACATGCATAGTAGCAGCTCCGACGTCGAGTCGCTCTACTAAGTAGTGGTGCCGATTAACTGGCACTGTCACAAAGTTTACGGCGGCACGTGCTGTAACAACCGAGACTCCCGGCGGACAGATGTCAGTGTGTAACTTTTCGTGGACTGATAACCCAGTAGGCCGATCAAGGACGCAACTCTTGCCATCTATAGGCCAAAATCCAGGATAAAACGTCCTTAAATTAGGTGTGTTTTGATATATTCGTCAGATCGTGACCACGCGGAAAGTCGCTTTGATGTTACTCAAGTTTCAAATCTCAACGATTAACTGAGCGGCGGTCTCCGTTCATATCCGCAAGGTATGGACCCTGGTATCATATGTACATATGTAACTGACACTTTCCTAGGCTACAGGCCAACCCCCGCTCGCACTCGGGTAAGTATGCCCCGCAGCACACGAGTGATGACACGAGTGTTAGTTTCGGCACGTCAACGATGTATCACGTCAGATAGAACTCCTGTCACTGATCATAAAAGGTAGCCCTTGTATGGCAACTGAAACTAGTCCACAATATTGTGTGGATGTGGTCGGCCACTTGGAGGACTGGTCGGAGTAGTCTCAAGGAATCGACGAGGTGGGCGGTGCTCTCAGGATGCGAATCGTATGTTTACTTGGAGGCTCGCCGCACTACTAATCTGAAAGTCGGCCGGGCCCGTGGCACTCAGTGAGGCGAGCCTCCACCTTCCCCGATACTACATCCGGGCTGTGCTGGTTTTGGGTTAGGCGACCTTTAATTTCCTTTCTTGCTAGCCGTCCTCCAATCACAGCCGCTCCTTTAAGATCTCAACAACCAGTGGTGGAGTCGTCAAGCAATCTCGTTGCGCACTGTCTTTGGAGTGACGCGTGACCTGTTGTGGTTCGGAGCGATTATTCGGCTCCCAAATCCTGGACAGGATGTCAGTAACTTAGGTCCGTCTCATCCATTCTCGGAGCCGAGGGAGTCATAACTCTTGTCTTTGCAGATTGAGATAGTAGCGTAGAACAATCAACCCCGAGGCTTTAACTTTATCACCGCACCAGGCAGGCTTGGCAAACCGTATGCCAATAGTGCGCGTGTGCAACGAAGTTTGGAAATTCATTAAGCAGAAAAAAGATTTGGTGACTGCGAATACCGGCGTCGACAATACACAGTGCTGAGTACTGAACTATCGTGAAACAAGTTCGTATATTTTCAATTCCTTGAATGTAAAGGCATATCTGATCCACTCTTACGTTACCAATCTACACTCTGTCACATTTTGGGCGTTTCAAAAATGCCCGGTAACCAGTTAATGGCGTTCTCTACAGGCGATTGCGCACATTATGTCCGTTGTGATATTACCTTATAAAGAAATATTATAGGAGGAGCGACTCGAGTCCCTTTTCAATATTGAAAGGTTCAACTTTGTACGCCACATTGACAAACTTGAATCCAAGGGCAGGCTACTCTTGATTACCAATGTTAGTCGCGGGGTGGACCACCGATAACCCATCAAGTGCGAAAGCGGCAAACAGCAGTACGTACTTGACTAAAAAGGTCTTCCTCAGGACCAGTTATTAGTAACAGCAATTTCGATAAGTTACATCCCAAGTCACTCGTTCCACTCATACACACATCACCCCCGCCATGAAAGACGTTCCTGATCCGAGCCCAACCCGAAACCGTAAATCATCGCAGCCCTGCTGATCCATCATCCCAAGGTGCGTATAGAAACACTTGCCCGCAGAATTGGATTGGGCAACTTGCACTTGGACGAGAACGGCAGTCTTGTTGTCTTGGCTCGGAATCTGATCGGAGGACGCGGAGTGATGCGGCTGTGCAGCAGCGGTGTATGACGCTTCCAGACGTTGGACGACACCGCGCACGAGGGATCGTCCAATCCCCCTACGTTGATAAGCAGGCAGAACACCAAGCGTGAGAAGGGTGACATGCGACCGGGGAATGTCGGAGCGCGATTCGGAGTACTCCCGATCAGTGGTATCTCGTGTGTGTTCTCCAAATGAGCTTGGTTGTAAGAGACCCATGGCTGCTGAAGCAAAACCAACGATAGCGCCGTGATCTATCGCAACCAAGCAGAGTCGTCCCGGGTTAACAAGAAGTTGGATGAAGAATGCTACTGGATAGGAAACAGGTAGGAGGTTGCGCTGCATGTAATGGTGACACTGGTGAGTCGGAATGCATTGCATGTAGAGATGTACCCACGTGTAGCCCGCGTACATGAGGGAGGTCGGACGCTTTCATTACTCGCAAAGCGACGCCCTCGGGAGGGTTGGTTGGTTGCCTGACATGTTCACAACGGCCGGAATGCATGGCGGAGGGAAGATGAGAATGACCTCGGCGATGAGGAAGGTCCTGAGTCGGCAGGATTCGGAGCAGACTGAGGGGCTAAAGAACACTTTCGTCGCCACAGCCTGGGCACCGACCCTCGGTGATTGAGTGGAGCCTACCAGTAGCAATACTCACCGCATCACATGCAGGGATTCGGGAATCTAAGAAGGAAAATCAGATGTCCCTCTTGGCAACTGTCAGGAACACTGGCAGGCTTGATAAGCTTTCCGCTTACCTCGAGACCGACGATGAGTGATAGCCTGCAGGGGCCAGTTTTTCGGTTTTTGATGATGCGATCACACCGTAGTCTACTTCGATCCAATGGGCCCTCAAGCACCCAGTCTTATGCATGTAGTTTCACACAGATGTTGGTTTACCTCGGAGAAGGGGTGTCTTATAGATTAAAGCGGATAGATGGATGTGATGGAGGAGAGTTCAAACCAGGTCGGCGAGGGTGGGACAGGGTGAGACTCGTATGAGAAACCGTACTGGACAAAAATCTTGGCCTGGGTGTTTGAGGGACGGCACTGGACACCGCTTCTGCGTTGCACGGGTGCGGCAATTGCCGAACTAGCTATTATAGTAAGTTCGGGAGTTGTGAGGGCCGTGAGAAACAGTGTCCCCACGGTGGGACACGGTCTCGCCATCGCTGCCAACAGCGTCTGAGACCTCGATCATGTCTTTCGCTACCGTGCCTCGTCATGCCTTTCGCACAGCGCGACTTGCGCGTCCTTCCCGGTTCTTCTCGACGGCATTGCCTGCGCGCTATGAGAACGTCCTGGTATCGAGACCGAAGCCTGGAGTGGCTCTCATAACTCTCAATAGACCCAAGGCCCTAAATGCCCTCAACGCTGCCCATTTTAGAGACATCGCAAGTGCACTAAAAGAGGCAGATGTCGATGCCGGTGTTGGCGCAATGGTCCTCACCGGTTCAGACAGAGCGTTCGCAGGTACGTGATGCGTTCCAATCAATTATGCTCTCTTGAAAACATCGCCCAGCCGGAGCTGACATCAAGGAAATGAAAGACAAGTCATGTAATCTCCAGTTTTACCCTCTTCTGCGGCATGTTCATATTGCTCATTTCCAGTCGCCGAAGCTTACACGTCCAACTTCCTCGCCAACTGGGAGGTCATCTCCAAACTGAACAAGCCCGTCATCGCCGCAGTCAGTGGCTACGCAGTATGTGCTGACATTTCCCCCAGACCATCTCGCGTTGACGATCGTAGCTCGGTGGAGGTCTTGAGCTAGCACTTCAAGCCGACATCCTCCTAGTCTCGCCTTCCGCGCAGCTCGGGCAACCCGAGATAAACCTAGGCGTTATTCCTGGCGGTGGTGGCACTCAGCGTCTCACACGTCTGATCGGTAAATCTCGCGCGATGGAATTAGTCCTCACAGGCCGCATGATCAGCGCCGACGAAGCTGAAAGATGGGGACTCGTCAACAGAGTCGTACCCGAGAACATTGGGGTCGTCGACGCCGCGATTCAGATGGCCGAAAGTATCGCCGACAAGGGGCGCGTGGCCGTGGCCGCTGGAAAGGAGGCAGTCAATGCCGCATTTGAACTGCCGCTTGCGGAAGGGTTGAGGTTCGAACGTAGGCTCTTTCATGCTCTGTTCGCGACCAAGGATCAGAAAGAAGGTGGGCTCTTGTTTTTGGGAGGCGCTTGTGTCACGTGCATGGTACCCTGACGAATGTCTCCAGGTATGGCCGCGTTCGCCGAAAAACGCAAACCCAAATGGTCACATTCATGACATGCGTGAATATGAAAGCTGTCCTTGACAAGTATATCTCTGTCTTAATGTCGAGATATTGTGGGTCTTGGTATCCAACCTTCTTTTCAACGTTGCTCTCGTTCTCCAGTCATAGCACGACTTTGTGGGCTCTGCCCTGTGCTACCTCATGTACGTTGCTCCGCGCAAAGCAAGTGGCCAGCCATTGCGACAACCCCACTACGGGGTATTAGTCTCAAATATTATCACAGGTGGTACTCGTATACGGTGTGCCTTTCGAAGATCGGTAGCAAGGTCAGAGGTTCTACCTGGAAATTGGCTCTTATAACGATGCCACCACGTGTTGAGTTTTCTTCTCGACTGGCGCGTTTCGCCAATGGCGTCTGGCTCGGAAGACTCGTTCACTGCACTGGCTATCCGAGTGACTTGCAATATGGCGTGGAGGTGTCTTTTGGAAGCACCTGAGGTATATTGTTTGATAAAGTGATTGCAAATGAAGTCCAAAACCTAGGGAATAGTTTAGTTCCCTGCTTTCAAGTCTGTACCAAAATTAGACGTTTGCGAGGAATGCCTTATACGGTAGGCCATCGCTTACTCAAGTACTCACCCCCTGTGCTGGTCCGTTCGATCAATCACGTCCTGCCACGGTCATGTCTTCAGCAACTCCAGAAACAATTTCTCTCTCAATCAGTTTCCGTGGTACAATACACGAGGTCTCGTTGCCACCCGATGTACCTCTGACGCGCCTAGAAGCCCAGTTGGAAGAGCTGACGTCAGTGCCTCCGTCCCTTCAGAAACTTTTGTTTCGAGGAAAGAAAGTACAACACGCGGAACATCTCACGTTAGCCCAGATTGGTCTTCGGGATGGGCTCAAGGTCCAGATGCTAGGATCGACTGCCCAGGAAATAAATTCTCTCAATGCGACCGAGTCGGAACACCAACGGAGGGAGAGCATCTTGCGTGTACGGGCGCTTAAACCCCAATTCAAGGTGCGTCTCCTCATGTACTTCAGATGAACGCTGGACTCGATCTTGATTGCAGGTCCGCTCGACCGCTTCTTCCACTGTCGCCTCGACGACATATGTCTTCCATAAGCTCGAACCGCTGAGCCACTTGCCAAAGCCAGAAACAGCACTCGAACGATTATCGGAGCTGTCAAAAGATCCAGTAATTCGACACATCATGCAGAAACACAAGTTTTCTGTTGGCGTGCTGACCGAGCTCGCACCTCACGAACAACCTCACCTACTAGGACTCAATGTCGGCGCGGGACAAGCCATCAAACTGCGCATACGGACAGATGCCTATGATGGCTTCAGACCTTATCTAGAAGTCCGTCGTGTGCTCTGTCATGAACTGACACACAATGTCTGGGGTGATCATGATGATAATGTGAGACATCCTGACTTTCGTTCATTGGAATTGGAATTGATTTCTGTCTGGCATGGCATACGCTAGTTCAAAGAACTCAACTCGCAGCTCAACAGGGAAGTTGCCGAGTTTGAGGCTGCGGAAAAACTTGGAACGCACTACTTATCGGATTTGAGAGGCGCCTACGAGCCCTCGTCAAGCGCAGAAGCTGAAGAATTAATTCACGTCCTTGGAGGAAATGGAATACCACTGGGTGATTCAGCTGAGGATAGACGACGTCGAGCCCTAGAGGCTGCTACTGCACGTTTGAGAAAGGAAGAGGAGGAACTAGAGAAGAGTTGTGGCACATCGGCGAGGTCAGAGGGGATTTCACGAGGTTGATCTCTGCTGAAAACACCGTAGTTACGCTGATAGCATCTGCAAAGACGATGTGTAACGTTATCAGTTGACAACACTACCACAGGCCGCCGACTGAGAGCTGTCATTGCAAGGAATGAAGGAGATTCAGGGCCGTTCCTGCGCTAAAAAGCTGAGGGCCCGCCGCACTTTTTCGCAATGCTGATTAGTACCTTTGTTTCATGACCAAGGTTTCAGCCTTTGCCGGCCCTGGGCCTGAGGACAAGTATGTATCACATTCTGGTCTATTTTATAGTTTGCATTGACTACCTTGGCAACAGTGCCCTTGAAGGTTATTGCCAGCGAGGTCGGGGTACATTTCTTACCGTTTGTTTGTCTTCCATTCGATGTTCCGATGCAATGTAAATAGAGATTGGTAGGGACATGCACCGATAACGGCTTACTTTATTAGATTTCGTCTGGTCACCGGACTAGCACCGATGGGATAATGGACGTGCCCATTGCCGTCGGGGTCTCCCAGGGTAAGCGTATTGCGATCAATGAGCACGAAGTTGGAACTACGGCTCGATCGCATTGATCTGAGTACCGACTGTCGCAGTACCTTGGCAGCGCTCATCAAGCTGCTCGTCCCACACGTACCCTACAGCCTCCACATCCTGGGGACCATCCTCAACACAGCTCCCCGCGCCAGCACGCTACAAAAAGTCGACCCATCCAAAGTTGTCGTCTGGTCTACCATACCCATCCATTCCGATGCCATCTCGACCATCGACCCCCCAGCGTTGTTCTCGATCGTCACCTTTTCCCATCTGGACTACCAGTTCCGCTTTTTTTGCTCGGGTGAGTCGAGCACGTCCGACGAGCCAACGGAGGTGGAGGAAACGCATGTCAAGCAGGTGTTTGAGCACCTCCGAGACATCGCCAGCGAGGCGCGTCCTGCATACGACTCTGTCCTCACCGCCCTCGGGGGCTGGCCTAGGCACCGCATCGCCATCGATCCACCCATGATCGTTATCTGGGCCGTTCACGCAAAGTGGGCACACGTTCTGGCACCCATGTCGACGTCCCAACACCCCGGCATACGATACGTTTTTCCGCACCGCGCGTTTGAACGTGACGGTTTGCCACTGGCACCGGTGAGCCGCTGGACGACGGTACGGAGTGGCGACGACTCGGAGGTGGAGGTGGAGGTCTCCCAGATTCGAGCGTCTGATCTACCGTTCGTATACGGTGCTTCGACTGTTCTGCGTTCTGAAGCGTATATCTTGTCACGAGCGCCGTATTCGGTGTGCCTCCGGGTTCGGGGAAAAAGGGGAGCAGACGAAGGACAGCCTGCTTCGTGTGCATTGATGCATTCCGACGGAAGCATCGGGGCGTTGCGTGTGGACTCAGAGCATCAACATCAGGGTCTCGGAAGGCTGGTCGTTCGTGCGCTGATGGAGAAGTTGGATTTCAGCGAGGGTCAGGGTGACCTGGACTTGATCTCGGAAGAGCATCGGGATCTGGGTGGAGGGGCATTAGGGTGGAACTGGACGGATACCGAAGCGCATAACGAAGCGGGGAACCGTTTTTTCACGTCCTTGGGCGGTAAGGAGAGCGGGTGGACGCATCATTGGACATACATGCTTGTCGGTCCGAATCAATGAGAGATTTCTTTTGAGGACACGAATTTATATGATAAAAATTGTTTCGCAACCCAAAAGATTCATAGTAATGGTCGGATCCGTCCTAGACGTTATTAGCGGGTATGTCGAGGTCACCTCCCGATGCACATACTGGTCAAGATGCCAACCAACAAACAGAGATCGATCAACTACAACCATGCGTGAAACGATACGCTCGTCCGAATCGTATATAATACATAAAACAATACAGTACATGGGTGAATATCCTTACTGACAGGCTTACATCTCAAAGATACGTCTTCGGCCTAAACGTCCAGATCTCGATCACCATTTTCCCTGACCTCTTACACATGATCGCACATGTCCCCCCCTTGCAAGCCACCTTCCACACACTCTCACATCGCTCGCTCAAATCTCTGACAGAAGCCCCGCTCTGGGTTTCGTACATCCTTACCCGTCCATCATTGCCGCCGGTAATGAGGAAGTTCGAATCGAACTGGAGAGAGGTGACAGAAGAGTCGTGCGCGGAGATACGTTGCAAGGAGGTGTAGTTGTGCAGATCGAACGTAATGACACGTCCGTCGGATCCGCCGGTGGCGAGGAGACCAGTGGTGGGACAGAGTTGTAATTGACACACGAGGGCCGTATGCCCTTGCAACAATGCGATGCATTGCCTGTAATGACCATTGGAGTGTCCGAGATAAGGATGATCAATACATGGGGATAGACTGACCCTGAGATGGCATCCCATACACGGACAGTTGTATCCATTCCTCCAGAAACAACGCGGACACCATCGAATGCGACTGAATAGATTTCTTGCTCGTGACCAGCAAGGACGTGTAGACACTCCCCTGTGTCCACGTCCCATATCTGCCACACCATATCCATCAGGATGCACATATATAGAGGCAATAGACATACTCGGCAACTCGCGTCATAACTTCCGCTGACTACCCTATTACCGCACACATCGAGGCATCGGACGCTATTTGAATGACCTTGCAATATTCGAAGCATTCGGCCTTTCTGTATGTCCCAAACTCGAACCGTTGTATCGCGAGAGCCAGTCACCGCGATTGGACGGTTGTGTAAAACACGAGCACACCTAATAGTGGCGGTGTGACCTCGTAGAATGTAGATACAGTGGCTACAGGGAATAGTGATTAGCCTGCAATAGATGCAAGGGACTATAAAGTTCATACCCTGATACTACGTCCCAGACGCGCAGACTCTTATCACAGCCAGCACTGACGACGATCGGATTGGGTTGACCCCAGCCTTCTGAATTACAACACAAGTCGCTAGGCTTCCCCGGACTCTCCGATCGTTGTACCGTTCTTGGCCGTCTCTTCTTTGGGATGTCAAGTCCCAATGCACGACGATATTTCACATGCACGAAGCCGTTTGTAGGTGAGTTGAAAGATGACGATGCCGCTGAATCATCACTGGGTGCCGTGTTATCGTCCTCGGGTTCGTCCCAATACCCACCGCGACTGACAAGGTGTACCGCCCACACACCTTGGTCGTGTCCCATGAGTGTGCGACATAAAACACCAGTGTTGGCACTGTAGATGTGAACCTTTGAATTGGCGCAGCCGACAACGACGCGATCAGAGTCCAACGCTACGGATGTAACAACACCACCATCAGGTGTCGCGATGGGCATGCGATGCGAACAAAGAAGATATCCCCCTCTTCGCATGTTAGACACTTGACTCCAGGTCAGTACGTTTGTTCAACAAAGACAGTGGTCACTCACTTATGACGTAGGAGTATTGAAAATGTTTTCGGTATGATGGCGAAGCGTCGTTGGCCGACTTGTCACTGAAGGTTCGCCTCCAGGAAGACAGAGGTGATTGTTCTTGTCGCTTCAAACTTTCTTCCGCCGTGAGAGCTTGTAGGGCTGGATCCATCGGATGAGCCGGGAATGAATCCGCCTCTTTGGAGGATTCCTCGACGAACTCGTCGTCGAATTCGGTTTCCTCGGTGCTATCTGTTTCCATATTAAAACGATACGTCCCGCACATGGTTTTCCAAAGCCACTCGTCCTGAACAAGATCATGCCACCGCTTGGAAACCTGGCTAGCTCTGGCAAGCGTTTTCGGGTCGTCTACAATGCTAAGGATATGCAGCGCTATCTCCGGAGGGAGTTCTGCGAGGAAGTCACGTCTGAGCATGGGGGCAATAGTTTGTGAGATGAATAGAAGCTCGGATGGTGTGCAGTCATTAAGGAGAGACACGAGGTAGCGTTTACGAGATGCGGGGCCAAGGGCTGTTAGGTTTGCAAACTCGATGCGGGACAGATTCGCGAGATCGTACGATGCTGAATGTGCCTTGGAGAGGTGGAAGGCATCCGCGAAGAGGGAACTGGTCGGGCCAGGTGATGGTGCGGGGGTCGGAGGGGACGCGGCAGGCATGTACACGGTAGAGGGTGACTTGCCTACGCTTACGTGGCGCCGATGATCATTTGTACGTGACTGCGGGGCTCTGCTGGTCGTCCTGGCAGCGGTATCGTCGCTCATTTCTTGCGAGCGTGGTGAACTGGTAGAAGCCATCAAGATGATACATTCAACCTGCAGATCAAAACTATATGAGCGATAAACCACCGATAAGCTCGATGGTCAACGAAATGTCCAGCGCGGGGGTCGTCCTCGAGTGTCGTCGCAAACCTCGACAATAATTCAGCTCATTGACAACGAAATGGGACTGTAGCTCAGTGCACGTGACCCATTTCCTGTTTTGGTAATCTAATCTACCGCATGTCTCATCCTCCCCGTACTCGCGTCAAATTGCTCAGGTCCTTGCCTTTGTCGGCCCTGGACATTCAGTCCATCCATACGACTACCTTCATCACAACCAGATCATTTTGGTCACTTTCCGGACCTTCTTTGTTAATAAAGTCGTTCGGCTCGCCTCCAGCAAAATGACCAACAAAAAGAAGGCTCAAGCTAAGAAACAAGCCCAGGCAAACGGTATCAAGTGCGCTTGCTTCGTCGTTTACTTAGCCTGACCTCTGCTAATTCGCATTCAGGACTCAGACCCAACCAGAGGCTCTGTCGAAACCGACAAGTCCCACCTCCCCCTCGTCCGCAAAATCAGCTGGGTCTCCCTCACTGGAGAAGCCCGCAGGTCCCACAGCAGACGACATAAAGGAGCAGGGGAATGTTGCTTTCAAATCAAAACAGTACAACAATGCTATCGACTTATATACCAAAGCCATAGGTCCGCCACCGCTCTCTAGAGCAAGTCTTATCGTGTGATCGTTGACATGCTTTACCCCAGAGATGAAACCCTCCGAACCTTCCTATCTCACCAACCGTGCCGCATCTTACATGGCCTTGAAACGCTTTCGCCTGGCGCTGGTTGATTGTCAGCAGGCTGCCGCATTGCAATCGGCTGAACCTTCTTCGAAGACTCTGATCCGCCTTGCACGATGTCATCTTGCTTTGGGCTCTTCGGAGCCTGCTTTGACCACGTTGCGTACTGTAATCACCTTAGAACCGACCAACGCTGCCGCACTGCAACTTCAGGAGAAGATCCTCGAGCTTGAAGCTCACTTACGTAACTTCGAGGGTGCGAAACGGAGAAAGGAGTGGGGGATGGCCCGACTAGCTTTGGACAAGTGTTTGCAAAGCATAGAGGGCGAGGGTGGCGAAGTACCGACGCAATGGCGCCTGTGGAGAGTCGAGCTAGAACTTGCACGCGCTAATTGGGATGCCGCCAACATGGCTGCAAAGTAAGTGGAGTGATAGGATATTCACCGCAATGTCTGACCTGGTGGATCATTTTCTGGCCCATAGTGACGCTATGAGACTTGATCCTAACTCGCCCGAGATTCTTGCAGTGCGTGGACTGGTGCTCTTCCTTTCTGGCAAGCTACCACAAGCACTTCAACATGTTGCATCAGCGCTCCGGTTGGACCCCGAACATGAAGTTGCTTCACGACTACGGAAGCGTATAAAAGATGTCGAACGGGTAAAGGAGGAGGGTAATGCAGCCTTTAAAAGCGGTAAACTGCACGTGGCCGTCACATTATATACGGAGTGTTTAGAGGTGTGTAGCACTTGCACTTCTACAATTCTGATGATCATACTGATTTCTCTTCTCAACAGCGCATAGGTGAGGCAGAAGAGGAGAGTAAGGGCGGGCATATCCGTGCTACCCTGCTATCAAACCGTGCCACTACACTAGTCAAGGTACTAAACTTTCTCAATATAATGCATCTCTCGTCTCTTACGATCTCGAGCGTAGCTTGAAAGGTACGATGAAGCTTTGGCAGATACGGGAGCTTCCCTTGCTCTCCTTCCGACATCCTTCAAAGCGTTGCGCACTCGTGCCCGCATCAACCTCCACCTTGAGAAATTCGATACTGCAGTAGCGGACTTCAAGTCTGCTATCGAACAGGCTGGGTTTGAGAACGCAGATGGAGATGCCAGGTCCCTCAGGGTTGAGCTCAAGAAAGCCGAAGCTGCTCTCAAACGGAGCAAGACGAAGGATTACTACAAGATTCTCGGTAGGCCTTTACTAAAAATTTTGGGAATAAGCTCTCTCTGACGTTCATGTTCAGGCATTCCAAGGGACTGTTCAGACGCGGACATCAAAAAGGCATACCGTCGGGAAAGTCTGAAACATCACCCAGATAAGGTCACCGCCTCCTAGCTGTGTGATCATAGGCACTCATATTCTTCTGTGTCTGCAGGGCGGAGACGAGGAAAAGTTCAAACTCGTCGCCGAAGCACACGCTGTGCTCTCGGACCCTCGACGACGAGAGCGGTACGACATGGGCGAGGACGAAGATGGGCAAAACGATTCTGGCACGGGCGGAATGGGTGCTCCATTCGGGAGTATGAATCCAGCCGATCTAGCGGATATATTTGCGCAGTTCCAGGGTGGTGGACCATTTGGCGGAGGTGGAGGCTTCCGCTTCCATTCTGGGGGACGACAGTCGGGCGATTTTGACTTTCAATGAGAGGGCATTTTCAGGCACTGCCGCGCACTTCCTAGTACCATGTTGGATAACATACCTTACTCTATATTATCCATTCAGAATTTTCGAGGCTAGTCTCATTCCCCATCCGGGAATTCAAGCCGAAAGTTATTATTTTACAGGTACATTCGTCATAGGATCCAAGGGCGGACCGAAACTCGGCAAGGGACTGCCACGCGAGGAGTTGCCGCCTCAGGAAGAGAAAGCGGAGTTCCAATTATACGAATCGGAGTGCGAATAGGAGTCACGTGCGTTTGGTCTCAGCCGGGTGGCGATGCACCCCTTCCCCGAGATGAGATGAGATTTATCTGGCTAACTACGCTCAATAATAAGCCTAGGCGAGAACACCTCCGTAGTTCAATGGGGGGAAGGCAAAGAAAGGCGAAACAGAGTAGAGTAGGATGATCCGGGACGAGATGGAATTTACTTGGCTAACTACGAGTAATAACTACAGGTGTCATAACAGGGACCGTGAGTAAGCAAGCACGTGGTATTGATCGGAGATAGTGGCCAAGTGCACCCCTGTCGTTATTCTCCCAAGTCGAACTAGAACTACTCTTTGATTCCTCACACCCACTAGCCCTGTGATACATCCTTTGTGATGCCTAGATCTTCTTCGGCTTCAAGTAAGACTGCTCAAGCTTCCAATATGCCAAATTTGAAGCAGGGCACTCTTTCGTTCGCAAGCGCTAAACGAACCAACTCGACTCTCAATGTAAAGTCGCAACACAGAACCACGGTCACAGAAACAGGGAAGAACAAGCGGGTAGAGACACCAGTGGAGGCTCAGAACGATGTAAAGCACATTGAGATCCTTGAGATCTCTGATGAAGAAAGTGCCCCTGCGCCAGAAATCACCGTGCCGGCCAAACGAACCCGTGCGAGTACCAAGGTGCGGTCATCTTCAGGAATCACGAAGCAGGCACCGCCGCCACCATCACAGTCTGAGAAACGGAGACCTTCCCCAGGGGGGATAGGGAGGCAGCGTCTGGATGTAGAAGACAAGGCCGGTCGTCACCGGAATTACTACCGTGAAGTCAGATCAAAGATGGGACATATGGAACCTAGTAAGCATGCACGACTCACGATGAATGCCGCGGGTTTCATTTCGTTTGGATTTAGTCCATTCGGAGGGTCAGAACAAGATACACCAAATGCTTCGATTGTTTGACATGTGAGTTTACTCGGCTAGTTGATGTTCCTGTGTTCACGGTGTCTTCAGGTCGTACGAATTTGGTCCATGCATCGGAATGACAAGGCTGGAGCGATGGGAGAGAGCGGAAGCGTTTGGCCTTAATCCCCCTGTTGAAGTAAGTCCGAATCGCTCTTTGCCCGCCCAAACGTAAACACGCTTTCAGCTTCGAGATATCTTGCTCACCAAGGAAGGAATTGAGAACGGTGAGTACGCCCAGTGTGTGTTGCATGGCGCGGTTTGAAAGGGTACATGGGGTTGTAAGTAATTTGCTCTCAGATTCATAGAAATGCAAGTGTTCATTCGTCACCCAGGTTGCATTAACAATGGACGAAATACATCTCTGTCAAGTTTTCTCTTTCTTTTCGCCCCCATCCCCCTTTTTTTTGATAGTAATTGATCGAGCTTTACAATGTACTGACCATATACCTGTTACCCGGTGCTGCTTCGCCCCGCGTATACTGTTCTAATTTGCTATTCAATGTGCTTGCTCACACCGATAAATATCGAGAACCCATCATCTAGCCTATGGTTTCAATCTGGATATATCCGGCGGGGCTGTCTCCATCGGCTGGCCCCGACCTATGTTTCGAGATTGGCGCGCGCAGCTGCACGCTGGAGGGTGCTGCGCAATTTGTAATCCTGCTTGGGTTTCGGATCATAGTAAAAAGGATGATCACGAGTGCCATTGACCAATGGCAGGGGGTAACTGAGACTCG
Organism: Rubroboletus satanas; assembly: GCA_038090635.1. Lineage (NCBI taxonomy): Eukaryota > Fungi > Basidiomycota > Agaricomycetes > Boletales > Boletaceae > Rubroboletus > Rubroboletus satanas. The sequence goes on from JBBPNB010000122.1 coordinate 34,508, forward strand.
TCAAGGAGACGAGGTGCAATACAAGCAATCTTATCAATGAACCTGACAATATTCAATCGCAGTGCTATTCAACGTAGCGTTGACACCGCTGTAGGCGTGTTAGACGAAAACCGGTCGATGAGTTATTATGTAATAGTTTCTCATTCGCACGGTGCAGGTCCGTTTGCAAGCAATCAGCACCTTCGTGGGAGTCGGGGATAGTACCAGCTGATGACCTGATGGCCTGACGGTTCTTGCGCGCATCAGTTGGTAGTTTCATGGTCCATCATGGGAAAGCCAAGATTCGCTGGCAGCCGACGGCGATCAACACATCAGTTTCAACTTACACTCTCCGCAACTTTGGATTAACGCTAACTATTCTGCCCCGGACTCATCCATGTTTATTCTCGTGCTTTTGAGAACTGTCAACGTCGGAAATGTGGACACGAGGGGGGAAGTTCAGGGTATCAACTTCCTTTCGTGCACCTCATGAGCCCACCGTTTTTTACATTCACTCCCTCGGCTACGACCAGTTTCCCCACATCAAGGGACTAGGTGCTTCGGCGGTTACTTCCCATCCCAGCATCGATCATTTTGGAAAGGAAATGATGAAGATTCGCTTCCTGACTTCAGTCAAGTTTTAACTCAAACAAAGAACGGCACACGATGTTCTTCGGATGAGCATGTCATGGAGATGTGGGGTCTTCTCGTTTTCCTCATCACCGCTTCTGAGGAGTTTACAGTGGTCCTGTCCTGCATGGTCGGGTTCTTGGCTGGTTCCCCTCGCTTGTTTGGACACGCACTTGAAGGGTTGAAAGGATGCCGTCGTGTAATCTTCCGTGGCCGCGTGGTGCGGGAAATCATACATTTATCGAGTTATCATGCCCACAGTTTGCAGGGTTCCTGAGCAATCAATAACGCCTTAGTAGGGTAAGTGGAGTTGATGCGCGGCAACCGGTTGAATCTTTGATCTCATTTCATGTGCCCACCTTACCATAACCACTGTGTACGGCCCCGCCTGCCAAAGTATAAAAGGTCCCCTCATGGATGCTATTATCAATAAAGGAGGGCCAAATCCTGGCGGACTCCACTCCGTCATTTTATACTACAATGACATCGCCTCGTCAGTCAGAAGTAGATGTTCTCATCATTGGTGCTGGGCCCGTAGGGCTCATGTGCGCCAACGCTCTGGCTAACGCGCGGGTAAACGTCAGGATTGTGGATAAACGGTAGGCACTCGCTATCATAATTCGCAAGTATTTACTGATGTGCCATGTAGCGCTAGCAAAATCGAGAAAGGTCAAGCGGACGGATGGCAACCCCGAACCACGGAGGTCTTGCAGGTAAATAGCTTTGTCTCGGTTCATCAGCATCCTTGGATGGCGACCCTTGCAGAGCTATGGACTCGCGGATCGTTTTCTGCGCGAAGGATCTCAGTTACTCATGACTGTAAGTAACTCGGAATGTGAGTGTTATTCTTTCTAACTCTTCCTGTCGCGCAGGCATTCTATGACCCTGATCCAGAAGGGGGCATTCGGGCAAGCATTACAACGCTCGTGATTTGATCAAGTCTCATGTATTGCACTCAGATGTCGAGTCGTGGCCCGAACGTGGGCGCATCCTCTCTTCGTTATCCCTTCGAAGTATGTCCTACTAGGCCTTGCAGTTCGCGCGTTCTCAAGACAAGTTCCTAGCTTGCGATTAACCAAGGAGTAATTGAATCGGTGTTTTTGGATTCCATGAAATCAATGGGTGTTGAAGTTGAACGGCCGACCTACCCCATTGACATAGAGTTATCAACCAATGAGGCGGAACTTGCCGATCCGACGTCACATCCAGTCAAGGTGAATCATTTCTATCCAAACGGGTGCATAGGTTCATGGAGTGATTTAGGTGACACTGGAACACCTAGTGGAACCCGATGGGGAGCCAGATAAAGAAATTGTGCGTGCCAAGTTTGTGCTTGGCGCAGATGGTTCGGAGTCCCAGGTCCACCACGCCCATACCACAACTCATGCTTGCCCACAGGAGCGCATTCGTGGATGAGAAAAGCCTTCGACATAAGCATGGATGGTGAACAGACTGGTAGGAATATATTCTCAAATCATTAAGCATTGCAATGTTTCATTGTCTCGATCAGATCATGTTTGGGGTGTTTTAGACATGGTCCCGGACACAGATTTCCCCGACATCCGGAACAAGGTCATTATCCGTTCCCACACTGGCTCGTGCATACTCGTCAGTCGCGAAGGCGACATGATCCGGGCCTACATCCAACTCGCCGATAAGGATGTGCGTCGGAACCCAACCACAGGAAGGATAGATAAGGACTTGATGGGACCCAACCAACTACTAGAGGTCTATTCTCCCCCTCGCCTTGCGAGCGTATTGGCTTAACGCCGTGGCGCAGGTTGTACAACAGTATCTCAGTCCATACTCACTGAAACCGAATTCGGATGGATTCAACTGGTGGACATCGTATATCGGTAAGGCATTAGTCAGCAAAGCCTTTCTCGTTTTCCCTACCCTGATTTTTGATTAGTTGGACAACGCGTTGCATCCAAGTTCTCTGTCAAGAATCGTGTATTTATTGCCGGAGACGCATGCCATACACACTCGCCTAAAGCAGGTGATTTGTCCCGCTCAATCTGTATGCTACGTGCTAGACAGGCTTGATTTTGTTCCAGGTCAAGGCATGAACGCAGGCGCAAATGATTCACACAATCTTGGCAAGCTTGGCACGATCTATTGTTCCATGCGCATGATCTGACCACCAATCGTAGCTTGGAAGCTCGCGTTTGTGATCCGCGGTTGGGCGGATATGTCCCTGTTGTCAACTGTAAGTCACCGCTGTGGTATCTCTGGTAAGTGCCTAAAATACACCTCACTTAGTACGAGTTCGAGCGCCGCAAGTTTGCACAAGATCTTATTGCATTCGACAAAATGTGGTCTAATCTGGTCTCCGAAAAGGCTCTCACTGGTGATAGCGAAGGCGTCGCTCAGAAACAGATGGTAAAGTAAGTGAAGTCGTGTACTATCCGAGCTCGTCTAATTGTGGCCAACTTTAGGGTGTACCAGGCCATCGGGAGGTTCACAAGTGGAACTGCGGTGCACTATAGTCCATCCGTCACTGTCGCCGACAGCCATCAATCGTTGGCCACCAACCTCATCATAGGTGAACGTGTTCCCCCACAAATATTCATTCGAGGGGCCGATGCACGTCCATGCGAGCTTCAAGATCTTCTTCCATCTGATTTCCGCTACAAGCTCCTCGTGTTCACCGGCGACCTCAGTGATCCTCTGCAATGGGCA